>JAPYYQ010002281.1:0-22608 GCA_030522585.1 Anagyrus pseudococci | reverse complement strand
AGTCTGCAAAAAGACGGACGTGGGGGGGGGGGGGAGACAAGCTGGCGCGCTCTGAGAATAATCGGAGGAGCGACAGCGGTGAGCAAGCTCTCAATATCAAGCCGATCGCTGCAGAGAGGCGCGCATTAATTTCTCCGTGGCGGCGGCGGCGGCGCACACGTGCCGAGACACACCGCTCGGGAGATCCAGTTACGGAGCGGCGATGGCGCGTCGGCGGCTCGAAATCGAAAGTGCGCCGCCGTCTCTGCGACGTATATAGGCTCCTATACACACGCGGCTTTGGATCGTCTCTCTCTCTCTTGGCCGTGCGCTCGCCCGAATTTCCACGCGATCCTCAGAGCGCGGCGCAAGCGGAGAGCCGGGGCTTGCGAAAGGGAGTATTATGTATTGTGTCGGCATCCGCTCTCGGGACTGACCGGTAGAAAGCAGAGAGCCGCGGCCGGCTGGGAGCGCGCGCCAGTTATTCGCGCGAACGAAATCTCCTTTATGTCCCTCTGGCTCTCTCGATGTTGCGGGCCTCTCCGAGTCTATCGGCTCCGCAGCATAGATATAGCCAAGACGACAGGGAAAACGCCTTTGTTTGCATCCGAGAGAGAGAGCCAAGGCGAGCGTGCAGCCGGCTCCCGTGAGCTCGCTCGCCTATTGCCCTTTTTTTCTCACCGACTAACTCCCTCGCCTTACTCCGCGCACCGGCAACTTTCTTCGCCTTACACTTTTGCCCCCCTCCCTCCTCTTCCCCGCCCTCTCTCTAACCGATTCTCTCTCTCTCCCTCTATATGCCAACACACACTTTATGACGCTTTGTTTGTTTACCACCCATCTCATCTACTTTATACTTCTTTTTTTTTAATTTTCGTAATCATCTTAATTTTTTCCTTATCTCTTTTTTTTGGCAGTTACGCAGCGACGAGAGATGTTTCGCTATATCGTTACATCACGTATCAAATTCATTAGTCGGTAGAGAATGAATTATTTAAAATACCATTATTCTTAAGTGTTTGCTCAAGATGCAATTTAAGACAATAAAAAGTCGCGTCGTTGCAAAACAAACGGCGACATTTTATATCTCGAATTCCAGAGTTTTTGGGCATTGGCATTAAAGAAACGACACTGTTACTACTGCGGGAACCAGTAGAAAACGCTCAGGTTTAATCGGACGCTTTAAATTTTATTGTCTCGCATGAAACTTTGAACAATTCAATAAGTTCAGCGGGTAGATATAGAAACTGAAATAAAAGATATATACCTTTAAAACGTTGATAAAAACGGCAGTTTAAATCTGATTTAAAACGAATTACTTCATTGGACCTTCAAAGAGGAAATGATTAACGATTTCGCCAAGGAAAGATTTTCTACTTTTACAATAAAGTCGTTGAAGTTTTGCAAAAGCGTTTGCATATCGTCGTAAAATAAAAAAATTAAAAAAAAAAGTCAACGCTGCGTTGTGAAAATAGACTTGTGGGGCTGAAAAGTGCATTAGCGGGATAAGGAAAAGCCGTCGTGCGCGGGAGAAAGAGTGAGAGAGAGAGAGAGAGAGCGTGCGAGGAAGGGAGGTGGGGGGGGCCCAGCAGCAGAGTGTGCCGGCGAGGAGGAGGAGGAGGAGGTAAGCGGGCGTGCGCGAGCGGCGGGGCTCTCTCGAGATATAGGAGAGCCTGCACTCTCGGCGCGACGTAGGAGGCGCGGATCGTCCAGTGAGCTTCGCGCAATAGCCCAGAAATGTTGTCTCTCAGTCGAGGCCGTCAGCTCGGCTCGTCGCGACCTGTACGGGCGCAGCAGGCCAGCACCGCCGCCGAGACAAGCGAAAGCGCCAATTTCAACGACGAGCGGCCTTTTTCCCGCCAGCTCGGCTAGCCCCGCTGTATGGTACAGCTCAAAGTAGCTCGGCTTTGCGTCTACGCTAACATGTGAAATCATCCCGGCTGTTTTCACTTTCCTCCGGATTACCCACGTGTGCCGCAAGCGCTCCTCTGTGCGCGCCCAACCGCATCGCTCGAGAGAGAAACGAGAGAGAGCTTTCTACCTATCAGCCCTCTCTCTCTTGTTCAAAGCTCGATCGAAGTTTAAAAAATTGCGTGCAAAGTCGAATCGAAGAGGTGCGGGTGTAAGCTAGGAAAGCTCGAAGAAGAGGCGCGCATCGCCGCATGCCGTCAGCCAGAGAAGCAGGCCCGGAGCCAGGACGAGTGCAGAAGCAGCAGTGCTGGGATCGCCAGGATTTCGAGGTCTCGAGCGCCGAGAGACGATGAGCCTGCTCCTCCGGCTGATCCTCCTCTGCCTCCTCGCTCAGGTACATATACTTTTTTAAGAAAGGCCTCGACGGATCAGCTCGAATTAACGATCGGAACCCCGAGAGAGTGCCGGTCGCCGCCCGCAATTTTCAGTCGATCTCCCGCTCTACAGTCCAGCAGCAACGGCGAAAGTAGATGGATGATTAACGATCCGATTGCGTTTCTTTATATCCCCCCAAAAAACTAAGCAGGCGTATATAGATCCTCTCGTTGCACGCACCCCTTTTCTTTTCCCCCAATCTCTTTTATATCCAGCTCCTCGCTCTCTCTCCCTTAATTTCCCCCTTCTCCATGCCACACACAATCCATCCACATTTTAATACTTTTACTTCTCTCCAGCTACTTTTATGAGCTAATTAATTTTAATGAGTTCGTGGGAACACGACTGATCGCGCGCTCCTGCTCGAAGGTGTTAATAAACTCCTTTCCGTCTCGTTTCTCCCAGCCGCGTGTTATCTCGAGCTGCTTTTTTTCTTATTTTGTACCTCTTTAACCTTTCAAACAATAACAATCAACGAGAGTGAGAGAGAGAGAGAGAGTCAACAATGCTTGCTGATATTCCAAGACATTTTTTAACAAGTATATTTCCTACTTTGCACGTTGACTATCTACGGTTCTTTGAACCTTTTGTTTTTTTATTTTTTAACAGTTACGAGAGTGATATATGATTTTATTTCGAGATTATGCAAACGACAGAGAGCCTGACAATGTCGCGTGTGCATCGTGTTAAGCCAAATATTATGCGAAGCCTACCTTTTTCGAATATGTCTCTGTCAAAATTTGCATTAAGATTTTAGTGAAATTTCAACAACAACGTCATTAAACTCATAACAAAACTCATCTGTAGTATTAAAGCTCTTACCGACTGTTTTTACATATCTGGCAGAAAACGGTGGTAATAATTTGTACCGCTTGTTCGTAATTGATCGTAAAGTAAAAACCAAGTTTTCTACATTATAATTACGAGTTATTCTTTTTTTTTTTAGATATAGTTTGTTTATCAAAGCCATAAATGTATATCTGCCGCAGTTGAAAATACGTTGTAAAACTAGAATATACTTTCTAAATCTAGAAACGTAATTCTATAAATTGAATATTCAAATGGAAATTAGTTCGAAAGTACACAGCTGATTGACTATTATTTTAAAATGTATATATACGCAAACTCCGAAGTGAACATGCATACATCGTTTATCCCGTTTGCTTGTAATATTCTGCCGCAAAGAAAAACGACAGGAGCTCGTCCGTGTGCAGGTCGTGTCCAAGGATGGGCAGATTAGCGCGCGTCGCAATTCAAAGTCCCCGATCGTCTGCCTCGGCGACTTGACATAATTAGCGACACAAAAAAAACGCCCGCAGTGCCGTGAATCGAGAGAGAGAGAGAGAGCACTGCCGACGCTCGGGGCGGTATCTTTATCTTTCGCTCACTGTCGCCGGGAAAATGAGAGCCGGCGAACTGGTTGGCCGCGCGCGTGGGCCAACCTTTCCATAAATTTCCCCTCGGATTTTTCCAAATCGAGCCAGAGCGTGCTTGCGCTCTCGGCTGATGCAGGGCCCACTGCTCCGCGGCAAAATCCGACGACATTACTCAGGTGCGAGATGCGATCTCTTCTTCCCCCCCTCCCCGGCTCTGTAGCTTTCGCAGCCTGCTGCCGCTGCTGATTAATTCGAGAGTGAGAGAGAGCAAGAGCGCAGGGCAGATAAGCCGGCTCAAAGGACGCGCCCGAGCTTTCCTGCGAGCTGCCTCGGGGCTATATAACGCCGCGAGCCTTAATTGGGCCTCTATCTACGCGCGAAAATCTTGCCGATATATATTTTGCACCGCATAGCTCCTACCAGTTGGTCCAGCCGCTCGCCTATCTCCTTTTTCCTTTTCCTCTCTCTGCTCTACTCTCGAGTACGCGCGCGACCCTTATTGCCACTTGGCTCTGCCCTGCGAAATTTATATCGTAATATTGACTGCAATAAGCAACGCCCCTCTTTATCACGCCCTTCGGCTCTTGCGATCCTCTCGAAATACTAATATTCCAATGCGCTTAATATAACTCTACACTTTTAATGCCCATACCGCAATGTTTATCCATGATATTCTATATATTCGACTCTTTCTTTTGTTTTCCCCCACAACACTAGTCTTCTTACTAGCAAGCTTCCACAGTCAAACTGACCAAAGTCTCGCGAGTCGTAATCAGCAAAGAGGTTTATTTCTCCTGAGCAGCCGAGCTTAAAAAAAGCTCGCGTACCTATAAAATTGTCCAGTGTATAATCGGGAGCAGTTAAAAAATGTAATACACCCAAGGCAAATCGTTTAATTGGCAAGCAGATAAATGCAGAGGTATTCAAAAAGAGCAAATCAAAGTTTACGGATGAGAGGGGGAGAGAGAGAGATGAGAAGAGGCAAGCGCAGGTATATTCTTTGGGGAAAACAAGACGAAAGGTGAAGAAGGCTGGTTTAAACGGGGCCTGGAAGAATTACGCCGAGGACATTTGTAAGCCGGGCAAGCGCGCCGCAATCGATCGAATTAAAGGGGGGGCCACGGCGAATATCCGCGAGCCTCCCGGCGATTTATCTTTGTTTCCGCAGCATTCCGGGAGCGCGCCGGAGAATTTGTCAGGGCCCGAGAGAGAGAGAGAGAGAGGGAGAGCTCTCGACTGCAGCGCAGGCTATACTCTCCGCGACTTATCTCTTTGTCCGCGGGAATCTCCATCCCCCGCAGGCCAGACGTGTGCACAGCTATATATACAGACGTGTATGCGCTGCGATATCCACATGCCGCGCTCCTTAGGCTGGAAAAGCGAGTAAACGCTGCTCTCGAGAAGGAGCGCGCGCTCGGTAATTGATTTCCTTTGTCCGGCCCGCTCCTGCTGCCGGTCCCCACCCCCGCGGAGGCTACAGGCCAGCTGTAGTAAATGAATTTTACTGCCAAGCTCATGCTGGGCCGCCGCCGGCTCTCCTCCTCTTTACCGGTTGTGCTTTAACGTCAGGCGACCCTTTTGCCTTAGGATTTTTATCCGTCCCCCGGAGAGGACGTAAACGAGCCCCCGCGGAACCTCCTGACTTTTGACCTCGGCCAGTATGGCCCAGTAAAATGGCAATATTTATTTGCAATAAACCCATGCAGCGAGTAGACACCAAGCGTTTTTGCCCTGCTCTCCTGCCTCCGTTTTTTACTTTTCCTTTTTAACAACAATATCAAATTGCACGCGAGAAAGCAACAAGTTTTCTTTTCGCTCCCTTCGACTCGGTTATTCAAATTAATATAAGTTAGAGTTGCGGAACAGCGAGAGTATAAGCTTGACATTGACATAAATGAGCGACGAGAAGAGCAAGAGAACGAATCGTAAACACCATAATACCCACCGTTACTCACCTACATGGCAGACATGAGAAAACAGCTAACAATCTTGGATCCGAGAGTGAAACGAAACGTCCATATTTGGCCCGTAACTATATCGCACGTACGCGAACACACAATGTGCAGTCACTCGGAAATAACGCTCGTTTTTTTTTTCGTTAAAACCGCAACTGCTAAACTCAAGAAAATTAAACCTAATTCAATTGTGTTTTTGCATTTGTTAGAAGATAAAATTAAGTTATGAGATGACGATAATTCGAAATTATGTCGAATTAAAAAAAAAACGTGTTAACAACAGAATCGACAGTGTTGGGGTCGAGGTTAATCGGTGAATAAACCATTAGCGCCGCGGCGACAATCAAATTTTGCATTGCGCATACGCAAGCCGTAGGCAGCGAAAGAAATCAAGCCCATCCCGTTATAGAGCCGAGGACGTGCTTACAATGGAAAAAACGCCAGGATCCTGTCACTTGTCGATCTGCAATTCACTGGAGCCGCTGTGAGCTCACTAGCCCAGTTAACGATGAGCCAAAAATAAAAAAACAGGGTCGAGCAGTGTCATTTTCTGGGAATAAACCATAAAAGATTTTGGAAAATTCCCTGCAGACGAAAAATTCAAGTGCCGAGGAAAGAATAAAAACGTGACGGGGAGGATCGTTATCAAGCGCTCTCGATCGTCAACGTGTGTCGGATTTACACGGCGCATGATAATGAGCGCATATAGATCGAGGAGCTTAATCGCGGCAATTCGAGGGCGCGCGTGTCTCGCCTAATTGCCCACGGCGGCTATAGTCGTTTTTCTCACGCTTTCCGCTGCGGCACAGCAGGCCCCTCCATTATATATGGCCTCTACTCTCGCGTGTACAACGTCGAAGCGTCTCGCTTTATAGGCTTTCCAAAATCGCTATATACGCTCTCGAGAGAGTCTCGACTGTACAGAGGAATATAGGCAACGCCTGCCCCCTCGCGTGAGGCGGGGGGGCCCAATTCAAGTGTGCCTGGTCTCGCGCGGACTGCTCCAAGGCGAGAGACTCGGATTATTGTCAAAGCGCTTATTAAGAGATAATTGCTCAAAGCCAGCTCTCTCTCTCTCTCTCGCTGAGAGAGAGGGAACGTGTCGAGGGGGCATTAAAGCGTCGTGCGGAATGATTCCGCGGAATTTTCATGCAAGACTTTTATTATATTCCCGCTGTTGCTGCTGCTCGCGCGCGCGTCGCTTTTACAATGGGCCGCCTTTTTAGGCCAGCCACTCGCGCGCCGCGAGAACACCACTGCAATTGTTTATTAAACCTGCGAATGTATATATATATATATACGTGTGCTTGTGTCGGCGAATTTTTGTTGTTCCCCATGTTAATAACGCGCATAACGCCAGACGCGGACACTCCGCTACCTGTTTGCTCACTCGTCTCTTTCCACAAAGTCGAGGATCTTTGTTAACCGTTGTAATGGCATGGACGGCCGGCCCCGGCGGGAGGAGATTTGATAAGCCGGAGAGATAAACTGGAGGAGGAGGAACGGGGCCAATGCCGGGAGAAAAAGCCGCTTACGTTTTAGCATAAATGTGAGCAGGCGCAAACGCCCACTCGCCGCCGACACTGACCGTAATAGGAAGTGCGTGAGCGGAGCGTGTGAGGGGGGCGCCGTGCACGCACACACAGACTGGACCGCTCTATCGACCAGACTGCTCTCCCCCCTCCAGCTCCTTCCTCTTCTTTCAATGCAATGTCGCGAACCCTTTCTACTTTTCCCTCCGCTCATCGAAACGGCGCCAGTCGATGTTATGCGGCAAGCTGCTTTTTCTCCTTTCTTCGCAGCCGATCCGCGAGGATTATTCTGTTTGTGGTAATCGCTATGATGAAAAGTATTCGGTAACAGCAGCAGCCAAGGTCTAAGTCGAAAGAGAGAGATACGGCTGCTCTCTCAGGCTCTTCGGCTGCTCGCTCTCGGGAGCTCATTATTCATGCAGCTGCGATGGCTAAACTAATTCCTCTCCAAGCGTTCGAAGCAAACTAGGCCCGGTGACCGTTCGAATCGAGCTTGTTATTTTTTTTTGTCTCCCCGTGCAAGCTGCACGCGCAGAGTCGCTCCGATATGCTTCTTCGTATTAATATATATAAATTTTGTCCAACGTGAATATGCATGAGAGCGCGGCCGTAAGCATGCGATTATACACGCAGAAGAGCGCGGCAGCGAGAGTTATTTAGGTGAAACCGATTTTATGGAATAATTTCCTTCCCCCGCCAGATCGGCGATATAGGCTACGAGCGCGAGTTATTCTTTGTTTGTGCCTCTCTCTTTTTCTCTCTCCCTCTTCTTCTCCCTTGAGCGACTCGGCAATTATAAAATCAGCTGATATTCGGCTATATTGATTTTGGCGAACGATGTAGCTGTCGAAGGACTTTTACTTATCGCCGCGTATACGAACGAACGGCGATCACGAAAATTGCGAATAACTTTTGAAAATTTAAGCCTCCGATTAAAATTCTTTCGGCGGCCGAGGGAAGAATATTTTTCTCCTTCCTTTTCTTTCTCGTGTGCGCGAGCATCGCGTCGTTTGTTAAAAGTAATGGTGCACGCGCGCTTGGATCGATAGCCAATTTTTCAGTGTACAGCCGAGAGAGCCGGACCGATCTCAGGTGATTAGTCATCTATATATCCATTATAGCTGAGGTACATAGCTCTGAGAGATGTATACAGAGATGCAACGCGTTTACGTTTGCTCTCAGTGACTCCTCGATTTTGAAATATCGCGGCAGTTTATAAGCGTGAAATTGCAGACGAGTCGGTCGGAGTTTAAACCGAGAGCGATATGGATTCATAGGAGGCCGCGGCTCTTTGCCGATCGAGACTATATTTAGCCGGAGACCTTTTTAATTTCGCGAGCTGCGCACTTCTCCAATTACGCAGGCAGATATATATATATATATATATATATATATCCTGTAACAATGAAACAATTAGCCGCGGAGAAAACGTAATTGCTCGCAGTGTGTTCAACTTTATATATACGGATTGGATTTTATTGAGAAATTAGCCGAATGAAATTTAAGGAAATAGAGAAAGTCCCCGTGATTTGCTATGATTGTCCCTTGAGCTCGTTCGCGACTAATAAACATATATCCGCGCTGAAACGGGCAAGCTCGGAGGGTGGGGAGCGGTGGCTATAAAGGGAGCGAAGAAAAAGGTGAAAGCCAATTACGCATTTGCACTGCAGCGGATGCAGCACTGAGAGAGCGAAGGAACGCATAGGTGTCCGGAGAATCGGGCAAAACAAGCGGGCCGGACCATTAACATTAAGCGAGTTAACTGTAATTTTCGTCGGGTCCAAGTCTAAAATTAGCCGAACGGGGGCTATTTGGTCGCGTATATGGGTGTGTGTGTGCAAGGAAATAGAGGAGGCTGTCGCGGTAGGCGCGTCGTATACAGCCGATGCTAAAGCGTCGCGCTGTTACACTGCGGGGAGCCAGTGTGCCGGCGGAGTAATGGGCTCGGGGCCGCGCGGAAGCCCCCCGCGACACGCCTCGACATTCACCTTCGGCGCGACGGCAGCAGCCGCAACCGGCGGAGGCCACAATTACCGGACTAATAACGAGCCGTGCCCACGTGCTGATTCGTCGTTCGTTTTCACTGGCCATGCGGTAGCCCCCCATTACCGTCGGCTGATAGCCGCACTAAAGAGGCTCTGCTTCCTCGCAGCCGAAGCTTATTTTGCACGCGTCACCTCGTACGGGCGCTTGCTCAATATTTCGGCATTTCAAAATGTGAAAAACAAGCCAGAGCAGTCTGACCTTTGTCGGGCGCATGCCGCTTTGTATGCCGCTGGCGGACCGAGGACAATGGCACCGCGCCCGGCGTATGAGGCAATATACCCGCACCTCCCTCTTTCTCGTGTCTATTTCACGTATTTATGACGAGATATGCGCTAGGCTCTCTGGCCGTGACGGCTTCTCTCGACGCTTACCACAAATCGCTCCTAGTCCGACGCACTGCTCTATACCTTCATGTTCTCGAATGTAGATCAACTCGAAGCCCCTGACAATTCTCGTTTCGAAAGATCAAGAAAATCATTGACGTCGTTGTTTAGCAGGCGCGACGACGGCTTTGCGGAGAGAATCCCGAGCTTTCGCGTATAGTGAACTTGATATTACAGTGACTAAGATAGGAGAGCTTCTTCGAATAGCAGGCTTATGTATGTTTACCGGGAACTCATTATTACACTTACATAATGCGAGTGAACGAGGGCGTTTACTATTTTTCGATCGTTACCTAGGCTCGTTGCGGCCGAACTTAATAATCATGCGCGACCCGATCGGCATCGATCAATCTCGCCCGGCTGATGCATAATTCACGAGGAGAGCTCTCAGCTACATTAGCACAAAAGTACACATTCTTTTTATCATCCTCTCCAACTTGGGCTCTTTTACGCTGAATTAATACGGAATTAAACAGCCGGGATTCCCCGAATGGATATTGTTTCTTCTTTTCACCGCTGGGCGCACGATCGGCAGTTTGTCGATACACCGCCCCGCGTTTTGCCGATTTACTACTTTTATTTTCATCCCCGGCCAGGATTAATAATCATAAGACACTTGGAGCCGGATATATATATATATCGAGGTGTGGTTGCGTGCACGACGAGCCAACCGGCACCCAGTTCGAGGGCCGATATAACAATTAATTATCCCTCGGATCGGCTGGCAAGAGTCATCGTCGATCCCCCGGGGCAACCAGAGGGCGGAGGGAGTCTGCGACGATTTGTTTGTTATTCTGAATAACGAACGACAATAACAATAACGATAAGAATAACAGTAATAATAAGAGTCGGAGTCGGGGGGGAGCGTCGTTTGGGACGACATTAGCTATGCTTCACGCCTCCGCGGGCAGAGGCTCGACCTTCAGCCGGAGGATGTGCTTATATGCAGGCCGAGAGAGAGAGAGAGAGAGACTAGTCCTCAAGGCCGGCGGAGCTGGCATCACCTGCACCGTATAGCTCGCGCACGCGACCGTAAATTCATCAAGCGGCGGGCCGCGTGTGTGCCTTAGAACGTAACAGGGGCCCAACTCCTCTTCGCGCTCGATTGACTTGTTCGTTTTGCCGCGCTATTCGATTATTGCTTTCGCCATTGTTCGTAAGCCTATTACCACGCCGAATGAAGATCGGCGCGCCAGCCTGACCGCATCCAACATTCCAGCAAATTTCTTCGTCTAATAATGTTAGGCCAAATCAAATTGCCTTGCGGCTGGATTTTTGTGGGCTGCTTTGTCCACTGGTTAACCAGCCTCGCTCTCCAGCCGTTTAAATTCCTTTTATAACCTTCCTACGTTTTTTCGTGCATATCTGCAGTGAGCGAAATGTTGGATTGTTATATGGTTATTATATCGTTTACCAGAGAGCGCCCAGGCGAATTTTCGAATGATTTACGTATGGAAAGACGCACGCACTCTCGAGACGCGTAAATTATGTCATTCGCACGTATAGGAAGCGGCTCTCTGCTCGAGCGGGCAATAAATTAAAAAAGTCAGCGAGTTATCCGCTCTTTCTCTCTGTTCTCCGTGTTATTCCCTTTGTCCGGCTCCCAGTGGACTCTCGTTGAAGAGCAGATTACACGGCTGGTCAAAGCGGAGAGTATTATAAGCGCATGCAACTCTCGGGGCTCGTTTACGAGCCGCCAAAACGACACCAACACGGCAATCCGAGCCGAGAACTCGTTTCGCCTCGACGAGAAAAAAGAAGGAGTGCACGCGCGCGCTCGATGTAACCGAGTACGTCATTAGCTAGGGTGTCACTCGGCGAATGATGATTCTCCCCTGTCATATCCTTCAGCCCCCCCCTCCGTTGTTTCTTCGACTTTCACGCCTCGGCTTTTCTCCTCGGCCTCCTAGCCTCCTATATCTATTACTAGCTATTCTCAGCTCGCGCACATATTATTCTTCTCTTTTCCTTTCTTTTGTCCCGTTTCGCGATTTTCTAAGGTCAGCCGCGCAGTGACACGCTTTGAAAGAGAGATTACGTTTCCCTCGCCGAGGGGGAATGGAGAATTGGGCCTCGCGAGCTCTCCATCCTCGTGACGCAAACTCGTCACGCTCAAGTTAGATAGAGTATACACTTTCAAAGCTTCGTTCCTCTTCTTCTTCCTCTTCTTTCTTCTCTTTCCCCTGGTTTTTGCGAGTATACACGCAATCAAGTTTTGCGTTGTTCGAGCACGCCTCGAAAAGAGTCAAAAGAACAATACGCTGCGCTAGGTCTAGCAAGTGGCAGAGGGTTTATTTAATTTGCTGAAATTGAAGATGCGAGAGAGAGAGAGAGAAAAAGAGAGAGAGAGTAAAAACAAATATTTGCTTAGTTTCGGCTAGAGGCGCGAGGTATATAGAAGCGATAAAAGTGCGCGAGCCTCTCGAGAGAGCGAGAGGCTTGCATTATCTTAATATGGAGCGCAAAGGCCAGCCGCTATCTGCGCAGAGTGTACGGCCCACTTTCTCAATATATCCCACGCGCTATGTTTTTTTTTTTGCTTCTTACTTAATAGCCGCTCTTAATATGCTCACTAGCCCCGACGATCTCCTGCCCGCAAACTTGACGCGATCACCGCTATACTTGCGCAAACTCCCCCTTACCAGTACACATCCCTCTAGTCACCGGCTTTGTGTCCTTAATTATTATCGGTCATTCGACTAAATAACTTCTCCTCCCGCTCGAATACACACACCAACCACGACGTCGTAATCATATTATTTTAACGGACCAAGGTCCAGATTCGGGCTGTTCTTTAATTGTTCCTAACTTTCAAAAACACGTCTTACCTGTCAGCAAAGTTACACGCCTTATTGCTACATTCGCGTCTTTTCAAATGGCCTCTCCCATTCAGGTATACGTTTGAATGCCGCTTATAAATACATACTGTTTTTTTTGGAGGCCCCCGCCAGAAGAGCTGCGGTCCTTGGCAAAAATGTGTCGTTTTGTAACACGTAGGACTACACGATTCTTCGAATCATGCTGATTTGCTGGTTTACCATATAGCTGGCCAGCCTTTCAAAGTCGTTTGAAAAATATACGTACGCGCACTATTGCGCCTTTTTTTTAATCGATTCAATTAATCAAAATCGCCCAGAGTTTAAATGAATAAGGCGTACTGTAGATAGAAGTCTCGAGTTAGTTTACAAATGGCTTATTGCAAAAAAAAACGGTTTAATTAACCAGAGCTGACTTTCCTTTTTTAACGTTTTCGTGGCCGGTTGCTCAAGCTTTTTCTTGTTAACCGTCAGTTTCAACTTCGTGGAAAGCAGCTGGTTTTATTTTTAATTCTTATCAATGTTAACATCAATTTAGAAACAAACAAAAACATTAAAGAAAGTGCGCAAATCGGATTAAAAAAAGTTTCATTTCCGCGCGTCGTAAGCGCACGCAACTTGAAAAAAAAAGAAAATAACAACTGAATAATAAGCAAAACAAAAAGGTCTATTTATGTTAATTTTCATATAATGTTTAATTGAAAAGTTTCGCGGTTTATATACAGCAATGTTTTTGGATAACAATGAGTACTGACGTCAGACAGCTTCGATGTAGCCTTCCTACTTCCTAATAACAATGGCATAGCTCTCGTATTATACGAAAAGGAATAATCCATTTTTAATTAGCCACTGCACAATAACTAGAAAATATAATTAGACAGAGAAAGAGAAAAAAGTTGTAGGTAAATAGGAAAAAGCTCTTTTTTCGAGGAGAAGTATATTCGAATCGTCGAAGCTTTTGATAAACGTGGAAAGGGATGGTGGACGTATCGGAGAGCCTCGCGAGAGCATATAGTGACGATTCATCCGCGCAATGACGGTGCGAGAGAGAGGAGCGCGCGCGCCCGATAAGGCAGGGAAACTCGCGCGCGCGCTCGCTTAGTGACGCAACACGAGAGCGGGAGGGCCGAGAGAGGACGGCCAAATAGTCGGATATTGTAGCAGAGGCCGTTACATTGTTTGCATAATTGCGCGCGGCAGAGAGGCTTGCGCAAGTGCTATACTCCGCTTGAGAGAGCTGCCGTTCATGTTGCGGCTATATACCCGGTGCTCCTGCCACTGGTGCAGGATCTATTTTCGGCCCCCCCCGGAAGCGGACGGTAAAAACAATCCGCCGGCGTTGTCGAGCAGTGTCGCACTAAGCCTGTACCAACTCCCTTATTTCTCGCTCTAGCTTGTTTTGTGCTCCTCGGCAATTGAGTAACCAGCTAGACCAAGCGGTAATTACTTACTCTCTGCTCGCTCGGACGAGTTTCCAGGCTGCCCCCCCCCCCCAGGCTGTCCTCCTGTTCCTGTTGACTTTTTACGGAATTGCCACTTCTCTGCTTCGGCAATATGACAATTACCCGGCTCTACAGCTGTGCTATTTTTATTTGGTGGATTTTGTTGGCTCTATCTCAATATTGCATGCTATCGCTATTCGTCCCTTTTTCTCTTGTCGATCTTAATGTTTCTCTCTCTGCTTGCCCTCTCGAGATCCTCGGCGAGATTTTCATCGTGAGCTGCAGAAAGGACGATTCGACAGAATTCGATTGTAATAATTCGCTGGCGCAACGTCATAGCCTGCTCTCCCGGGAGATTACATCGAGATTTTGTAAATTCAGTTATTCTACAATTGATGAGAATTTCAATAAGCTGCGGAGAGCCCGAGCATCTGAGCGCGAATACACCTATCTATAGTAACATCGTATCGTGCCTTGTAAACTACAGCAAATGGGCCTGGACTCTGGCCGGAATGAGTTACTCTCGAATATCTTACATAAATGTATAAACAGCTATTATATTATATATTCGAGTAGGCAACTTTTGCTTCTTATCTATCGAATACATCAAAGCATTCCTTTTTCCTGGCCGAAGCCAGGATATGTACAATGTTAGAAAATAAAAGAAGATTATGCCAACGAAGAGTTCAGGGTATAGAGGTGAAGGGGAGTCGAAAAAGTAGGTTCTCCAACTGGAGGAGCCGGGATACATAAGTTGGGGAGAGAAGGGCCGCGCGGCTTGGACTGCAATTATAGATTTATGCAGCTGGAGTAGGTGATAAAACAAGAGTTATGTTTGCTTGTCGTAGGTGTCGGTCCTCTGCCTGACGGCAGACGAGATCGAGGCCGAGCGGAGCGGCTGGAACGTCAATCCCGAGACGCAGTACCACATTCAGACGGACGACGGCCCGGAGCGGTATTTTCGCTTCCAGACCCTGAACGGCCAGTACCGCAAGGAGAAACGGCTGCAGGACGGCACGGTCATCGGCACCGAGGGCTGGCTCGACCCCCTTGGCTATCTCAGGATCAAGGACTACATCGCCGATACCAAGGGATACCGGATACTCAAGCACGTGCCTCTCCATTCCTACTCATATACTTTCTTTGCCAACTGCGCGTTTTTTATTCATTTTGTTTATTTTCTAACTGCACAGGTCCAAAATGATTTTCGTCGGCAAAGACAGACCGATATCCGAGGCGGTCAGCATATCGAAGAAAGTGCCGAGTAACTCCGGGGAACTCGCCAGACCACTGCGCCCTGCCAATCCGTTCAGGTACGAATATATCTCCCCTGCAACTTTTTATCTTCTTTTATTTACGCATAGCGAATGAGTTTAAATTTTTACCAATTCACACGCGCACACAGGCAAGCCGAGATCAAAGACGTGTCGAGCAATAGCATCGAGAGCAACAGCGTGACGCCGTTGCCGAGGAGCAGCTACGTCCTCAGCTCCTCGAGCCCCCCAGCGGTGTCACCGGTTTCACCGACGGTTCCTTCCCTTCGGTACGTACATCTACATTCATGTAGTATAAAAGCTGCTTTGTTTTGCGTCTCTCGACAACTGGTTCGTTTGCAGATTGCGACCGATCGTGGTGACGAGCCTCCAGCCGAGGCCGTTCTCCGTTGCCCCGGCATACGCCGCCGACGACGGGGACAACTACCTCACGGCACCGGCATACAGGACTTATCGGGGATCTCAGCGGCTCCAGCCGCAGGCCCCTGCGTTGCTCGTGGAGCCGCCTCTACTCGAACAGGACCAGAACCAGCTCGCCAGCCAGAGCAGCGCGAGAGTCCGACTGCCGGCGGCCAGTGCCTTTAGGTTCAAATTACCGATATAACTACAAGCAATCTATGTACTATACATGTATGAGCGAATGGGAGACTAATCGTCGCTGGTAATAATTGCAGGGGCCACCAGCGATGGAACGGCAGCGCGGCGAAGGAGCACGAGTTCCCGGCTTACGACGGCAGCCAGTCGTCCCGCAACGGCTTCCAGTACTACCTGAAGAAGCAGTACCACGAGGAGGAGCGGCAAAGCCCGGACAAGAGCCTCGGCTCCTTCGGCTACGTCGACCCGTTCGGCATTCGCCGGGTCGTTTACTACAAGGCCGACGCCCGGGGAGGCTTTCTCCACCGCAAGAACAACCGCTACGTCGGCCACGAGGCCAAGCCCTACGACCCCCAGCCCGTAGCCGAGCAGCACAAGATACACTAACCCAACGAGCGCGACGACGCAAGGCAAACGAACGCGTTTATCACGAGAGCTTACATACACGCGCGCGCGCGCGCCAACTTGATTATTATTTAGCGGCTTACTCTGTTCATTATAATTCTGTACCTAGATTTGCGTAGAAGTAACCCGCGAGATATATAGGCCGGCGCGTAGTCATTAATTTTAGAGTTGCGAGCAGCTATGGGTAAACAAGCCCAAGAGCGCCCGCTCGATTCCTGGCCATTATCGCGACCTGGCGGTAGGAGGGGGGGCAAAGACAAAGTAGCGAGTGAGTCTTCTCGATCAAATCAGATACGAATCGAGAGCGAGCAAGAGGGCAGACGCCCGCGCGAAATCTGCAAGTATCTCCTGTTTATTAGCGGGCCTCGCTCGTGCGTTATACACTATATAAATGCGTGTGTGCCTATAGGTAGTGCAGACTGGCGAGTAGGGTACGGCCCCGGCTGCTACAGCGAGCGAGGAAGAGAAAAATGTCCGATTGTTCGGCGGGCCATATGGCTGGAGGCTGCATTTCTCCGCTTAGCTCGCCCATGTATTCGCCGCGTTTCTCTGCGCGGGAGAAAAGCGTGCGATCGCGCGGCTGCTCTCTTTTTTTTTGCCGAGCTGAGCGGCCGAAAAACGCCGCGCCTGCTGTATCGCGCACAGACACACGCGCATATGTATAAAGGATATCCGCTTGAAGCAAGAGCCTGGTATACAGGGGGGCATCTAACGAGAGGAGACGCCGAGCGCCGCTCGACGATAATTATTGTATAGCTATAGCAACCTCGTCCGGCGTTCGCGTACACTCGTCGCCTTATATCGACAGCTCCTTCTATTCTCTTTGCCCCGGCCTTCTTTTTGCTTTCCCTCCAATCTACTCTAAACTACTCCAATTTGACGCGATTTTTCAAACTCGTAAAAGAATACAGCAGTAACTTTTGCATTATTAGCCCGAGCCTTTTCTTCCGTTATTATTCAATTTCCCGACGCACTCTACAACGACTTTGTTTTTATATCTCACGACGACTGCCTTTTCCGTTAGCAACGATCACCACTCTGCCTGCACATTTCACCGAGAATCTCGCATACACGCGTTGAAAATTTATCAATAACAAAGCGAATATAAAAGAATTTGTTGAATAATAGCTCATTAATCAAGCAGAGACGCCCGGAGCGCGCGGAGTCGTAAAAAATCATTGTTTAATCTTGTATTCAGCAGAGAAAGAGAGGGGGCTATTCCGTGAGGAAAGAGCGTTCAATGACGAGACGACGAGGAATATGCGCGTGAGAGACGCGCGGCGGCCACTACCCCACTCGTCCTCGGCCCACGCCGCTGATATCGGCTCACTCTCGGCACGCGTTGCTTTGCCCGCTCTTCTCCCTCTTTCCTACATGTTTTCTTGCTTTTTCCATAACAGTGCCAAATCTATCCGAAATATCATTATGTAAGCTCGAGGGGCCGTGAAGCTTCAAGCCGCAGCCCGATATAACTTTATATATCTATACACATTCCGAGAGCGGAAAACAATAACCGATCACTTATGTATGCTACTTCTCATTAATTTGTTCCTAGCCCGCGCAACTTTATACAAAGCCTCCGATTACTCTATAAATTTACGAGCAAACAGATCGAACGATCCAAGATCGTTGATAAGTTATAATCTGAAGAGAATGCGTGTGAGAAACCGAAAGCCGGAGGCTTATACGCACTGAGATATACACGTAATAGAGCGATAGAGCGAGTCAGTCAAATGAAAAATAAAAGAGCAGCAAGTGTTATACTTGCGCCTCGTGCGCCGCTGTAGTTCTGTAGACGTATAGTTAGAAATGTATGCGCCTAGGCAATTTCCTAGGATGTAACGGTAATTTTGCAGCAGCACACACGAATTCCCGATAAATTCACAGCAACATTTTGCGGTGTAGCGTACGCCTATAAACTAGGAGAGATAATATCGTGCGAACGAAAACGAACCAACTCTGTGCGACTTATTTTTGCTGTATATGCATATTGTACTTGTCGAGAGGCAAACACACGCGTGCAGATAGAGAGCTCAATTAATCAATACTGTACTACTACACCTTAGCCCCGTAGCTGCGAGAGAGATCTAATAACAAATGTATACCGTAAAATACCGTTTAACAGCATAGCGTATGAAGCGTAGTAAAATGTGTGTGTTCCGACGACTAACGATGCGTTAAAAAAAAAAAAAAAGAGAAAAACAAAATAAAACTGTCGGATTGTTGGAAAGAGCAGAAGTAGCAGAAACAGGAGAGCCTATAAGCCATATAAGCACGCTTGTGCACCAATTAATGATAGAGCGTAGGTAGAGCTGGCCGTGAGCCAGTCTATAGGATAATAATTAATAGGCCAGCGGTACGGATTAATTTTCCCATGGCAAACACGCATTGTATCTTCGATTTTAATCCGTACTCTGGGGGAATACATATAGTGTTAGAGCGAACACGCGGAAGCACACAGCTCAGGCGCGTTTTCCTCTGCTGGCCAGTCGATTTTAAAAATAATAATAATCCTGGCCAATTGACGCTGGCAATTTTTTCGCGCCACGGAGAACTATCGAAGTTTTGTCGATCATAGTGCATTGACTTGGACACACCTATACAGCCGCTTACTCTCGCTTACATTTTCTCTTTTTTCATTTTCAACTCTCTTTTGGGGCATTTTATTTTACTGGAAAATACTTTCTTCCGACAATTGTTAAAAATGGCTTTCAGGATATACTTACTTCGGTTCTATCTTTTCTTTCCATAGCTCAAGCTTATTTTATTTCTTTTTTTTTATTTCATCGATATAAATGCACTCTGGTCACAAAGCTGTGAATTCGAAATCTCTGTTTGTAAATAGCAATTACATGATCATAAAAATAATTTTTAAGTTTTTTTTTATCGCTTATACCTTTTTTTTGTATGTTCGATAAACACACCTTTTGCAATTTCATTTGTTCGAATTAACAAAATTATTCTTATGGCTTTTATTTAAAATATTTTATGTATTTCTAATTAACTAAGAAAAACAAGCATTGCGATTATAAAATTGTTTTTCAACCACGTATAATTAAAAAAATAGTGATGAATCAAAACTATTTTAGCGTAAAGCATATGAAGTATGATTTGAATTAAATTTTTTAAACTTTTCATAAATCAATAAATTGAAGAATTTGAAAATATATTTTGAATCGTTTAATTTAAAAATGTGAAAAAATATATTTTTTTATGTAAGTTGTATACGATCAACTTGTGTGTGTGCGTGGGGGTTAACTGAAAAAAAGAAAAAGTCGGCAAAGATTCTTAAAAATAATAATTCAAATATTTAATTATTCAAATATGTAGAATAAAAGTTTGACTTTAATTATATCAGCAATTATTCGAAATTGTATAGGTATGTGAATAAAAAAAAAAAATATTACACGAGAGTATAACATACGAATAGTAGATTGGCGTTTACAATAAGTATCGAACTATCTACTGAATAATCACTTGAATTAGCATAAAGATATTTGACAATGCTCATTAGATGTACATGTATAGCATCTGTATATATATAGTATAATATATAACGTAACTACAAGTAGGTCGATGAACTAAGACTAAGTGGTTGTTCGATGATAAGGGTCGGATGAGAAAGTCGAGGGTGTTTGGACGACGAGTAGTTGTGGGGAGTGGGGGGGGGGGAAGGTCGTGTGATCTCTCTCGGCTGGAGAATAATCAATCCCCAGCAGGTAGTCGAAGAGTAGAGGTGTGTGTGTGTGTGTGTCTAGGAGCGGAATTTGGCCGCCTCATCCCTCCTGTCGATCTGCTGATTGAGGGGTTGCTGGTTGCTCTTGAGCGCAGCCTCGCGCGCCGCTACCTCCTGTTGGCAGGCAGAAAAGCCACATGAGTCTCTCGGCTGTCTTATCGTAATATCTCTTGTAATAAAAAGCGCGAGCTGCAGAGAGCGAGGCTCGATGTATCTCGTTACTCTGCTCGCCGTGCTTTATACGTAAGTAGTACCTGTTGCTGTCGGATGCCGGCGTAGATGAGGTCGAGGCCTTTCTGGATCTCCTCGCTGACGGGGGGCGGGGTCGGGATGTGATCGCCGGTCGCGTGGAAGCCCGTCTCGTCGGCGGTGTAGTGGAGCGTGATGAGCTGGCCTTCGGGGCTCGTGTACGAGTAGCTGCCCTCCTGGACCAGCGCCTCCGCCTGATCCTCGCCCTGGCCCACCGTCTTTATGTAGCCGCTCTCCTCCGCGATTATGTTATTCCCAGTCTCGTAGCTGTCGGGATCATCCAACATATTCATATGTGTCTGTGTGCACGTGCGCACGTTTCAATGCCCAGATCCACATTCTTTGACCTTCCACCCCTCCAGCTCCCCCCTCTCCCTTCATATCTCCCCCCCCCCTCCTTTCTGCAGCCCCCCCGCCGCCCCCCCCCCCCCCCCCCCCCCCCCCCCCCCCCCCACTGCCCCAAGACGTATATCGTAGTTTACCTATCTGCGCGAGAGAGAGAGCCCAAGCGAGGCGCTGGGGCTTTTCATTACTATCAAGATTTAATGGTCAGTGGCGAAGAGACGTGTGGATGCGGCATTGCAAATGTCCCGGAGACGTTTGACGTAACGTTACTTTACTATCGCCGGCAGATAAGTTTAACGAGATATTTTTACGACGGCTTAATTCGGTATATGCTTACTCTTATTACAAGTGCGGGACGCATTACGCAATTGACAAATTTACGTAATTTTCATAAATTCGCAAAGCTCCAGCTGCGGATTAATGTACGTTATAACGCGAGTCGGCTTTTTGAAAATTGATTCGGCAATAACGTAATGCCCTCGCGTCCATACGTATGGTGGGGCTTACCTAGCGCGGTAGGTGCCATCGTGCTCCTGCTGCTTGTTCCACTGGAGAATCGGGATCGGAGTCGTCTTGATCTTTCTCTCGGAGTTCTGGCCCGAGCTGAACTCTTGGTACTGCGAGTTGTCGGTGGCTGCCTGGCTTTGCTGGCTAGCCTGAGCCTGCTGTTGCTGCTGGGGCTGCTGTTGGGACTGTTGAGGCTGGAATTGACGTTGCTGCTGCTGCTGATAGGCTTGATTTGGGTTCTGGAAGGGCCGTCCGCGGTGGACGTCCTGGGCTACGGCCAGACCCAGCATCATCACAGCCAGTATCTGCGTGGAGGCAAAAAGCGAAGAGAGTTAGACTTTGCGGATTTCCGGATTTGCTAATGAAAAGGGATAAAAAAGGAAGATGAGCGCGTGGGTGCAGAGGCATTTGGTAACGATGAAGAAAGTTGAGAAGGCTATAGCAACCGCGCATACACCTCGGCTGCTGCTGTGTTGTACAAAAAAGGCTCGACGGCTCTTTAGCGCACGCACGGAACTTTAACTGCTGGCCGTCGGTGGGCAGAGAGGGAGAGAGAGAGTTGCCAGGATATTTCTCGTTTTCGCAGTCAGTCAGTCTCTCTCTCTCTCTCTCTCTCTCCGACGGCGGCTCATCCTTTTCGTCGGGCTCGCGCGTTTTTTTTTGCGGCCCCCGCGGCCATACATGCACGTAATACACGTTTACGAGCTCTCGCTCTCATCGCTCTACGTATAGCGAGAGTAATAATCGAGAAACGAGGCATCTTCGAAATTTCACTTTCGTCTCGGCTCTTACACACGTACGCGCGCGCATATATCCACACGGCTAAGATGATGTGCCGCTTTCGAGGCCGGCGGCGCTAACGGCTAGAGAAGCCGCAATAACGTCGAGAAAAAGGAGGAGGTAGCGTAGAAAGTGTTATAGGCAGGCGAACTAAGCGCGGAGAGCGGCCGATCATCGGGAATCGATCCATCGATCAAGGCCTGATTCCAACAGATGTACATACCTGCGCATGTATAGATACACACGGGTATGTGTACTGCATAGGTATATACGGCTACGTAGCCGTCGTCGTCGGCTTCATTCGACCGATCGCGCCAGGAGAGCAAGGTTGTGGTTGCGAGCAGTATATGCCGCAGTTGCCAGAGAAAGTGCCAGAGTCCGTACGCGCGCGCATAGGATAATCAGCCCGGCGCGCGGACCTAAGCTCTCCAGTCGACTCGGGAAGCTCTCTCTCTCTCTCTCTCTTGAGACTTGGGAAACTACTCCCGGGATCCGGAGCAAAATTGCGTAACGCCCCTACGCAGCATACGTTATATCTACACCGCGTTAGTATTTACACAAAATCCTTTTCTCCGCAGCTCTCCGTTCCACCCCCTCGCGCTTTCCCTTTCTCTATACGTATCAGCCTTTCCTTTTCACCTTTTTTCCACTTCTCTCTCCTCGTTTTTGTTCAATCCATCAACGCCTGCTTCCTTGCTTATTTCCCATTTTTATCCGACTCGCCAATATTTAAGTACTCTTTAAGTACACGGAGAGACCAGATCCATAAAAATTATCGTTGTTTTAACGGTAATCGAGGACTGATTCGCTCCCTACCATATTTTTTATATTTGATTAAAGAAA
>JAPYYQ010002280.1:0-20988 GCA_030522585.1 Anagyrus pseudococci | reverse complement strand
AATTTTTCCGTCACCGGGGATCGAACCCACGACCCCTCGAGCCGACGTAGTTCAGAGGCAAGCACTTTACCACTGTGCTACGCCAGCTCTTTTATTGCCACTTCTATCTATTCCTTGCTGCTTCAACTGTCGAGTCAAAATATTGACTGCACAAATTTATTCTTCCTCGTTTCATTAAGAACAATTATCTTGACTTATATATCGTCAAAACAATATAATACTGCCTGTGTAGCAATTAAAAAAGGAGAAAAAAAATGTTTGCCGATTCGCTACGAATATTTAGCCTCTTTCTGCCTCGCTTTGTAAAAATTGAATGATAATCTGCAAATCGTATCACGTATGTAACTCGTTCGACGAAAGAGTTTCCAGGAACGTCGTCGACTGTGCTCGGCCGCGTGCGTACATGTGCAAAAGATAAGCCTCGATCGAAATCGCACCGCAGAGAGCGAGAGAGAGAGAACTTTTTTTTTCATCCAAATTCCATATTAATCGCCGCCAAGTTTTTATCCGCGCCACTTCTAATACCATGCATTATTAATTTTATCGGCTAAACTCCTCCTTAGAACGCAGAAGGCACGTCAGACCTCCAGCGATTTCATTAGTTTCGCAATCGGTCGCATATATCTATATTTGGAAAAGACGGCCTCGAGCGCAGAAGTGTGTGCGCCGCCTGACTATGCGCGTGTTGCAATTGTTACGCTCTGACGATGCCGAGAAAAAAAAAGAAATAATAAAGCGCGAGTTTGAGAAGACTGTCGTGCTCTTTTCATGTATACGCACCGATACTTCATTTCCAAGTACACATAACGTTACGCGCGAATCCAGACGGGCAGCCCGATGTTGCTGCTTTTACCGTTTGTCTATATATCTTTTTTAGTTAAACCGAGGCAGGGAGAGAGAGAGGAAGAAAGCAGAGCCGTAAATAAGCGCAGGAATGAAAACGGAGCGCAAATATAAATACCGCGCTAAAGTGCAATAATCCCGCTGATTTGACATGGGTGAGCGAGACTCAACGTCCAAGGAGAAAGGAGGAGGCAAGGGGGGGGGGGGCTGAAGACAAAGGTATCCCGGGGCCCTCTCAGACCTTTCCCCCGTCTCTTTCTCTTGCGGAGAATCAACATTTAGGAATCCAATATCGAGGAGCGAAGCGACAGCTTCCCGTAGCTCCGAGGAGTATGGGAGCAAGGCTTTCCGCAGCCTCCACCCCCCTCAGTCTCGATCTCTCTTTGCGTAATTTGACTCCGGAATCCTTGATTTCAGCGGCGTGGCTCTCGCTTCAGCCCGGGATAATGAGGATACTCTTTCCGGTAAAGAGAGCCGAGGCGCCGTCGGCGCGACCCCCTTCCTTATCCCTCTCTCTCTCTCGCTCGCTCGACAGACCTCCTTCTTCCCGGCGATAATTACGGCGGGATAGCAGAGTGGCGTTCGAATTTCAAAGGAGCCAGCGAACACCCTCTCCTTCTTCTCCTCCTCTCTTCTATACTGTCAGCGCGACATAACAGCCTGACGCTTCTCGGCTTTTTTCCCGTCTGATTTCGCTATTGTCGGCAAGCCGATCGATTAGGAACTATAAGACATTTGCGAGCGATTGAATTTGAAAAATTTCGATGCTATGGATGTTTGACTTTTAGATATTGTACTTTATGGCTGTAGGGTCCGGCTCAAGGAAGATTTTCCGATGATAAATTTATGAAAGTTTATTGAATTACGTCACATTTAATTTCTCGAGACAGCAGCACAATACTTCTTGCAGTTCGATAATTAATTATAATGTTAACGAGGTTTAATTAAACTTTCTATCGGCTCGCTTGTGTATGGCTTGTTTACTTTACGTAACGTCGGTATGAGCTTCATAATAATGAATGATTATTTTAATTAAGACTAATTATTGCCCGCTTCCCCGAATTCCGCCGGTCCAGTTCAAGAGAACTGCAAATTAGCGCTTAACTCGCGTATATTTTTTAAAATGATGTATTTTAACTCGTTAATTAAACAGTTATCAATGCTATGACTTTTCTAATGTTTTTCTTAACTTCTTTACATAGAAAAAATTCGTCCAAAAGATTACGCCATTAGTTTTTCCACGAGTTTCCTGAATCTCACGATACGACAGGAGAGAAACGCGGTGATATCGCGTCTACGTATTCGCAAAGGAACCTACAGAGCCGAAAATCCAAGTGTGCGCATGGCTCTTTTTCGCCCGGGTATCCAAGCGGCAAGCGGGGCTAGGTCTTCTAGGGATCTCCTTAGTACGTTCGTCGGAGAACCAATAAAAATGCCCGGCATTCTCCTTATCTAACGGCTCATTCGGCGGCGGGGGTATAGAGCCCGTCCCGGTATGCTTTGGCCTCTCTCTCTTGCTTGCATCAGTCTGTCCCTTTCATCTCGAACGCCGCGCGGCCTCCTTCGACTTTTCGTCTTCCGTCTCTTCCAAGGATTCGAGCCCATCCAGCCGGACTAACCAAATATTTGCCGAGGTCCTCTGCGATTCTCCCTCTCTCTCTCTGGCGCTTTTTCCTCTCTCCCACGGGAGCAGCTTCGTGGGGAGAAGGAAGAGGCATACCGAGCTTAGGAGGCGGACCATGCTTTAAACTGTATCTAGTCGCGGCTGGGGGTCGCTCGCGAGCAAACTCTTTCGTATCAATTCCATTGGACGCTCGCTTCTCTCTCTCTCCGCTACCGTACGCCTCTCTCCCGCCTCTTTAGTCGTCTCGCCGAGGGTAAGAGTTTAGGAATCAAACTTTATTTTGGGGTTAACGTCAACATGTCCCGGACGACTCGTTTCTTTTTTTTCCTTCCTCTGCCTCGGTGTCCTTTTTTCTCGCTCTCTTTCCTTTTCTTCTCTCGTATAGCGAACTTGGTAAACATGCCGAGATGCCATGTCCTTTGCCGAGGTAGATTATCATCGAGCGAAATACTTCAATCGTGTTGGGAATGATGTTTTCCGTGCGTGGGTAGAGGAAGGGGCGATCGAGCGCGCTTTCTCTCTCTCTCTTGCTTTTCCCTCGATTGATTGAATTTTTGAAACGCGCTTTGAAGTTACTGCTTGCGTATACCGTAATTTACTTTGATGTATTTGCTTTTAATTCCCCTGGACTCGGAGCGATAAGCGGGGCACGGGAGATGAGACCACGTAATGCTTTGCTAACGTTCGAGGAGATTTTGGGGGCGTATATAGCAATTGATATAAAAAAAAGAGAGCGAGAGACAGATGGGAGACGTATGGGTTTCCATTAATCGCTCTCGATTAAAGCCCTAGCAAATGTCCGCTTAGCGAACGAATTGAAGAGCATTTTGGTCGGCAATGATTCGTATAATGCAGTGTGCGCCATTGTTGGAATATCCTTCGACATATTCTTTGCTCTAGTTTGCCCATGGAAATGTAGTGTGCTTATGGTGAAGCTTTGCATGACGCGACATACCTGCGGAGACGCGCATAATAATTTTGGCCAATTTTCGACAGTCCAATTTCTATGCGCGGCCAATAAACGAGACGCTGCGTGGCACTCGCTTGTATTTATGTATAGTATATATATATATATATATTTTTTCAGCGTAATTGCGCAAAAATGAAGTTCGTTATAAGTTTATGAATA
Organism: Anagyrus pseudococci; assembly: GCA_030522585.1. Taxonomy (NCBI): domain Eukaryota; kingdom Metazoa; phylum Arthropoda; class Insecta; order Hymenoptera; family Encyrtidae; genus Anagyrus; species Anagyrus pseudococci. Next base: position 17,392 of record JAPYYQ010002280.1, on the reverse strand, counting down.
AAATATGTGCGGGCTTTCTCGGAAAGCCGAAAGCAAAGCACACGGACTACGCCACGGAGTCAATACGTCGCAGGTTCAAATAATACAATCAGACCTGCTCCGGTGTACACTTTGGCGGCAAGAGGGTTGAGAGAGGGGCGCGCAGGAGGGGGGCTAGGAAGGAGGAGCTGGAAAAAGATAACCGCAGAACAAAGGTCCCCGGGGCGCTGTTGTGGTTTTAAACTTTCTTTAAACTCTCGGCGAGAGAGGGAGAGCGAGGAAATAGAAGTAGCATTCTCTCCTTCGAGTCTCTTTCCGTGGGCAGCCCCCGGCCCCAGCTCTGGCTCTCCTTCCCTCCGCAGCCTTTCATTTCTTTCCGTTCGTTGCTTTATTACTCGACTGCTCCCTCGCGCTTCTCCTCCTCCCGTTGCCCCCTCCCCCGCCTCAGCTCCAGAGCTCGAGTGCCCCCCCTCTCCTCTCTCTCTCTCCACGAGACCGCTTTTCTACGGAATTCTCCGACGTAGCTTGGACCGCTGATTGATTCCTTGTTAATTAAAGGAGAGGAGACTCCTCCGCGCGCGAACGCGAGAGAGAGAAGCTGCTCGCTCCTTCTCCTTCTCTTTTGCAGCGCATCACGCTCGCCGAGCAAAAAGTCGCTTCTCTTCCTCCTCACCACCCTCCTCCCCCCCCCCTTGCTCTGCGCGCCAGAAAAACAACGTCTCTTTCTCCCATCGGATCCTTGCATGCCGATCAAACAGCTTATTTCTTTTTTTTTCCCTCCCGCGCGTACCCCCTTTATTTGATTTCATTCCTGTTGCTCGATTTTCTCCTCCCTCCTCCTCTGCCCTCTACCTTCACATCTAACTCGCTCTTTCTCTCCTGCTCATTGGGATCTAGACCGGCGTTTTATCGAACGCTCTGGATTTCGTTATCCTCTTTGCTCTGTGACGCTCTTTATCTCAGCACTCTAGTCCATATTCTGAGCTATTTAGATGGATGACGAATTTGACATTGTCAGTAAGTTTTTCCAGTGAAATAAATTTTGTTTAATCAAAATATTTTTACTTTTAGGCATATTATACATCGTTCAAGCTAAGCTAGAAAAACAAAGGAGAACGAATTCGGATAATGCAACAAAGAACCATCGGCGTATGGCGTTTCAAAAGAAAAAAGAAAGAAACGGGGATTTCTCGTGAAACGCATTAACATTTTTATTCGCCGTCACGTATATATGAGCTTTTTAATTTCTACCTAATCGTCGCGTCGGCGAAAATTCCTTCGAAAATAGCGCCCGCGCAAAACCAAGCGCGCGCGCGAGCCTGGGCGTCATTAAAAGGCCCCTCGGTCGCGCCGGTCACTTCTTTCTCTCAATTCCAATGCATTTCTCTCTCGAGCGATGCATATTTCCAGTGCGTCTCTCCCGTTTTTAATTTCGCTCTTAATACCTTAACCTCTCTCCCCCTCGTCCCGAAAGCATTCCGGAGCTTTTTACCCTTGACGCACGTGCGGGTGCGATTCGCGGGCCAGCCTCTGGGCTCCCAAGCTCCCTTTGAATATTCATGCCGGTGTCGGGGGAGGGTGCGGATCTCGCGGCGCATCCACGAATCCAGCTGCCACGAGAATTTCGGCTTTTTCTTACCGACAGCTGCAATCTCCTCCTTGGCACACACATATACAACACGCATACACTGATTCTGCGAACGATGCCTCTCGCGTTCGCGCCAGGAAGAGAGAGGAGAAGGAAGAAAAAGGTAAAGGCAAGCTGGGAAGCCAATGAAAATTCATCGACTCTTTTACGTCTCTGCTCGGAGCGCTTGGGCTCGCTCTTTTCGGCTTGGCCAGACTTACGACTTCATTTTCACCTCGACGGCCAAGGTTGCGAGAGAGAGATGAGCTTGGGCTCTTTATGTCACACGCGAGCGGGCTTGTTGCTGTCAATGCTGGCCCGGCGCTTTTTCGACGAGTCCGAGAAACCAGATTTTTCGCCGGGGATTTGATTGTCGATGGCTCTCGGGGATAATGAGAGACTCGGACCGGAAGCCCTGCAACTCAGCCATGTATTAGGGGCTCGGATATATCTGTCGGATTTCAAAGGGTTCGATTATTAATACGTCGCAAGATTGTCGTATTAGTGGTTTTAATTTTTCAAAGTTATTTTTATGAATTATTATCAAAACTGTAGTTTGCTGAGTGAATAGAGGGTAATTTTAGTTTTATGAAACAATATTTTTCAAAAAATGCTATTATTCGCAAAAGGAAAACAATAATGAAAAAAAAATTCAATCTTTGTCATAGGGCCGTTGGTGCGTTTGCCAAAAAAAAAAGAAAAAGAAGAAAAATAGAGTCCTATCGGTAGAGCGGAAAAGTTGCCTCTGCAAGCAGCATGGATTGATCAGCATTCAAACGACGACGTCAACTCTCTCTTATTCTCGTCGTCTCGCTTGCGCCTCCTCCCTTTCCTCCTTCTTCGTTCTTTGCTTTCGGGGCGTAGCCGTTCAGAGCTTGCATTGCAAATCCACGCACGTACCTGTCCCAGGCGCAATTAGCGACTTGACTCTCGGATAGAATTTAAATTTTAATTGATTTATTTATTAACGCTACCGCTCCGCGAGCCCTCCACCACCCCGCCCTTCTCTCCTTCGATTATTTCGCCTTTCTTTCGGCCGGCCTGCGCTTCTTTATTTGCCTTTTCTTACTCTCTGCTGGGGGCGCGATAAAATGCCGTCTTAATGATCAGCGGGGCCAACTTAATACCTGCTCTCGTTTTATTCAATTTTTTTCCTCTGCTTCTTTCTTTTTTCTCGTATTCGTTTCAGCGAATATTGTTCTTGCGACGAAACCTTGATTTTCTCACGGGCCTTTCGTTGCTTGCTTTTTACACCGAATGATGAAACGTAATCAAAAGATGAAGAAATGGTATTTCGTATAATTAAAATAATTGCCGCGGTAGGAATCATTAATTGATAAATCAAAACTTGGATTTTATATGGTTCACGATTTGATAAACATCGAAATGCCATATCCCTTAAAGCGATTTTAAAAAAAAAACCTAATGTTTCCCGGAGACTAGTCAATCCCGATAATGCTAATTTAACTCGGTCGTTCTTCACTTCAAAGTACTCAGCGTCGATGCGGGCAAGCGACTACTTCGACAACGATGAAGATTCTCAAGTCTCTTAATGAGCGAATCAGCCATGCCGCGGCAGTCGAACAGATACCGCGCGAGCGAAAAAAAGGGCCATATCGCCGGCGATTATGTTTCCGCGAAAGGAATAATGTGCTGCGAGGCTTCGGCCGAGAGAGCAAAAATGGGCTTTCTTGTTGTGAAGATGCAGCCGGGGCGAGGTTGAGAAAAAACAATTCAGACTGGATAGACAAACATTATCGCCGGGGTTGATTGTTATGACTCTTTTTATCCCGGCGAACCCCTGGGACGCTTTCTACTTCGGCTGCGATTGGCCTACTTCGGAGTAAAGATTAAATGAATATTTATTTTTGCGATTTGTAAAAGTCTCCTTCCTTTTTTTTTATTGACTTTCGAAGGTACGTCTTTCTTGGATATTTTTTTGTCGCTGTAAACATACTTTTTCTTTGGCATGACAATAAACTGTTTTCTAAAATTTAAGTTTCTTTGGCGAATAACGCTGAAATAAATTACGCTTTACAACTCAAAATATCGACGGAATGGTATACCAATGACAATAAGTACGTCGAAAAATGCCGCCAGGCCAACCGACTATTCCCGCAGCAAATTGAAAACGAAGGAAGACATCAGTGGAGAAAGAAAAGAAAAAGTTAGTCTCTCATTTCCAATATAATAGAAAACACTTGGTTTCATACAATTAACAAGACCGACGTTTGCTAGGAAACGGGGAAGAAGCAGGCCGAGAAAGAGAGCAGAGTCGGCGAACGAGGGAAAAGAGCGAAGGGAATGAGCGAAACGAGAGCTTGTTATACGCCATCCCGGGAAGAACAATGCGCCGGGCTTCAAAGCGACACAAATTACATCTCGAAGCGGGAATTAAGTGAGCACGCTCGACTGGCTGCGCAAGGGCCCTCCGCATTAGATCGGACCCGCGCCGAGGCGACAGGATCAGAGAGATTTTTGCAACGGCCCTTTTTCCTCCTACCTTCTCTCCTTTTCTCTTTTCTCCTTCTCTCTCTCTCTCTCTCTCTCTCTCTCGCGTCGCTTCGTCTTGTTGCTTGGAAATAATCATTGCCGAGCGCAACTTACTCCCGAAACGCAATTAACTTCGAAAATATTGTACATCGACAAAGAGAGCCATCCCGCCCCCTCCCCCCGCCGTAATAAGCAGTCTTTGCCGAGTAATTATGTTATAAGATTCCTTGCCTCCACCGCCCCTCCTCGGCTCCTCCGTAAAACCCCTCCTTTTTTTATATACTCTTCCTCGCGGACAGTCTTGGAAACCTCGTTTACCTCTCAATAAGCGAACAAAGGGAAAAGCCTTTTTTAGTCAAATTTATTCGCCTGTAACGCAGAAGTAATAACAGTTTACCAAACGCCTTTTTTGCTCCTCCTTTACCCGACCCTCCCACACCCCTCCATCTCCTTAACTCGTTGGAGAAACTGCCTCGATATATATTAATCGTTTACACTCGACTGATATTTTCCACGAAAGCTCATGGTTCGAAAACTACCCAACTGGCGATATTCCCAGCATATCCATCAGCACTACCAGCTCCAGCTTTTAAACAAATCTCGATGGCCGTTCTTTGTCAACCTCGTGATCGTCTTCCCGGCGCAGGCGCTGCATTCCCCCATCGCGTCCATTGAATTCGCTAACGAGCGGCCTTGGACGATTAGCCGGGGGTATACGGACGTCGCCGTGAGGAAGGTTTTCTCCCCAGCTTCGTTCTCTCTCTCTCTCTGTTCCCTTGAAGTCGGCTTGCCGTTCATCCTCTCATTAGCCTCGTTTCGGCCTTACTTCCACGTCGGCAATTTCACGGAACAGTCGGTCGAAATTAGCCGAGCGGCCGAACCGTCACGCCGTGGCCTTACGGCCGCGCGGGGGTGCAGATTTTCCGGCGAGACGCACCGAGAGAGGGAAAAGTCGTCAATCGCCGGTCAACTCGGCGGCTGTTATAGAAATTAATAAGGGGTCCTCGATCGTAAGGCTCGCTCCCGGGATTTTCTTGCTTGAGGATGCCTCTGCAAGTAACGAGGACGCGGCACACGTTCGGCAACGAGGCTGAAATAATTCGATGGCACATTAATACGATTGCTATTTAAATGGTAGGAGTAAACTAAAGTGGATAGTGCCGTTGATTGTCGTACGCACATTGGTGTGTGTGTGTGTGTGTGTAGTCTGGAGGAATCGAGAGGAGGAGAGCTGTAGAGTAAGGAGGGTGGGATCGATATAGATTGCTTTCGATAGATAATAAAGAGAACATTTCTCCAAGGGACGCGAGCGAGCGAGAGAGAGGCGCGGCGGATAGCGACAGAGCGAACGCCAGGCGTGTCTGGCCGCTGACAGATATTATAAGTAATTTCGCCTAAGGAAAAGTTTAGCTGCGCCGATGGGAAAGAAAAGAGAGAGCAGCGGGCAAGGACAGCTCGGAGAATGCCGGACCGAGGACAAAGTGCCAGACGAATTAAGGGACGAGTCGCGGTGGAGGGCCAAGCCGAGCTTCTGTAACGAGGACGTCGGGGACAGATAATTTTTATTGATATTTTAGTAATGTCTTTCCAACTGACTTTGGCCCTTCAATTATCCGATTTATCCGAGTGTATTTGGTTTGGGAATTGTTGAAAATACAAAAAAATGCGAGCGAATTAGAACGTAGTTTAGGCGATGTTGATGGAATTACATCAAGAGTGGAAGGAGGAGGAGGAGGGCTGCGAATAAAGTGTATTAACGACTGCGAGAGAGACGCGGAGGCGCGCGTGCATCGGAGGAGGTGTGTACCAGCTGTCAAGATATTACGAGCGGCTGACGTCGCGGCCCCCGGTATAAACCACGTTCTTCCCTCCGCCACGGCTTCGGCCTGTCTATGTCCAGCCGACCTATACCGGGACCCGCTGCCAGGAATAATAAGAGCGCAGGTTCGCCTATAAAAACCCCGGGATTTCTATATAGTATATGAAGCCCCGCGAAACTCAGCTCTCTCTCGCTCTCTGACGACCTACAGATGTACGCGAGTGTCTCTTCGGCCGTTTCATTTTTTCATATCTTCATCTGGGACGTTTTACGACGAGCCGTTGTTATACTGCTCTCGTAATTAAATTCAGGCTTCCAATTTCGGAAAGTTGAAGGAAGCGAGGAATGATAGTCGGTTTTAGAGGACACTTTTTATTCAAGATCAAATGGTGTTTAGTGATAAATTTTATTCTTTACCGGCAAATCCCAACATTTTATTTTTTTGCAAAAAGGTATTTTCGGTTTAAGGCTCAAGCTTTTTTTATGTTACCATTTCTGAAAACTTAGTTTTTTTCAGAACTAAATCGCAAAAAGTCCCGAAAAATGTCAAATAGTTTCCAAAATCGTATTATAAAATTATCAGTGTCATAAGCAGGCGGTGTCTCTTTTCGTTCATTTTTTTTGAGCCCGAGCTTAAATCCAATTAAGCGGCCTCGGCTTGGCAAAACAACGTTTCATAAAGCTATCGATATCAATTTTCAGATCTGCGGCGGGCAGACCGAAGGGAGAGCCCGGAAAAGCCGGAGGAGTCGTTCCAGGGAGAAATCGGGCTTTTACGAGCGGGTAAGTCGAATCCTCGTAATTAGACTCTTTTTCGCTATCGCTAGCCGGACTCTCTATAACAGCTCTCCTCCTAGTCCTCGTGTCGATATCACGCTTAAACGGAGGGAGGCTCGCCCCTCGGCCCGGACTACTCTTACATCTAAACGCGCTCGTGAGCGAGAGAGAGAGAGAGAGAGAGGAGGATGCGAGAGGGAAGGACGAGAGAGAAGCAGCGTGTATAAGCGAGTGGGGCGAGAAAAAAAAAACGAAAAGCCGAGCGCTGCTGGGCGAGCGCTGATAACGCGGCTGTCGCTTAGTTCGGATAAAGTTGCGCATGGAGCGACGACGACGACGTCGACAGTTTAATTAAAAGAAACCTCGTTTTCCTGCGCCGCCCGGCGGGGGCTTTTTTCGCAACGCCCGCTATGCCCGGTTTATGACGGCCCCGCGCGGACAGTTGGCGCGAACAGCTGCGCTGCTTGAGATAGGCGTTTATATACATGCTTTGGGATATACACTCGGCTTATCGGTTGACGAGATCGAACTGCGCCCACTGTAAACTTGCCACGATTTTTTCTTCTTCTTTTTTTTTTGGATCTCGACTCTCGGGGTAGCCCGGCTAAACGTTGGATTGTTTGCCCTATGAGTTATGGGAGTTCTTCAATTTTCGGAGCGAAAGAGCTCCTCCGCTCACCACGCCATCGCGGGGCTTTGCTCTGTTGCTTGGGAGATCGGTTGATAAGCGCTTGGCTTGATGGAAGCTTTTCGAAGGATAGAATGTAAGTTGGCCAGAGCGTTAGCAGTTACTTAAGCCGACATAACTTTTTGCCGAAAAAAAAAGAAACAATTTGATAAGAAAGTAATAAGGGTTATACGCTTAGGATTGTTATGTTATTGTAATAAAGAGATCATTTTCGCTGGTTCCTTTAAATTTTTTAACGAGTTATCTTTATTGTTCTGTATTTGAAACAACAGACTGGTCCCAACTTGCCTCTGCCGAACTTCGGAAGTTCCCATATACTAAAAGAGCGAAGAAAAGCCAGTAGAGCTCGTCACGCGACTCCCGTGGCGCTACAAAAACTGACCGGCAACCCAAACAGGCTCAACTCTTGCGACGATAATTTTGGTACTGTTTACCTCGGCGACGTATTATGGATTCCACTGGCGGACGGGCGGCGCGGAGCACGTGAAGTACAGCAGCAATAAACGAAATGACGGGAAGCTCTCTCGAGAGAGGAGAGCCAAGGATTTACCGGTGCTGGGCGAGCTTTTGGAAAAACTACATCTGTGCTGTGTACTTGTTCCACTTGGGACTTTGGTCGTTTACCAGCGAGATCGTAATAATTTCCTTGGCGATGCCCTATACTGCTATTGTTTGTGTCTCTAAGGGGGAGCTAATGCGGTTCTCGATTTTTCTTCTCCTGTTTTCGCGTGTCTCGTTCTCTGCGCGCCGTTAATTAATGACCGGATACGTTTATCCAAGAGCACGAGGATTTTAATGAATATAGAAAAGCGAGAGGTGTGTTTAGCCGGGAGACGACTCAATTTCGACAGAAGCGCAGACGATCGAGCAGCACGCGATTATGAGAAGACGCTTACAGGCAGTGAACAAGCGATTCGGAAGGTTGAAGCAATTTACTGGAGGTACACGGTCTCGGCGCTAAGATATGGTGGTATACACGAGAGCCCTCGACATTTGCGACTCGTCAAACTAAGTGCGTCTTAAAGACCTGTTGATAAGCATCTGGCTTGCATAATAAACGCACCGCGCGCTTTTCCCTCGGCTTCGAGCCGACCATTAGCATAAAAGGGTTACGTGTGCGCGAAACCTTGAGTGTCTTCTGGAAATTATCCGGCGTTTCGCGCGCTTTGTTCGGTACTGCGTAAACGACTGTGCGGTATTCGGCAGCTGGGCGAGCTTCGAAAAAATGAATTTTAAAAATTTACTCAACACAAATACCAAAAAAACGAAGAAAGATTTAACGGATACATATGCGTTGATCAGTACATTTTATAAACAAATAAATTTTCAAATAAACTTTCGCTTGAGTGTAGATACTAAAAAAAGGGAAATAATTCATAGGCCACGGATTTTTATTATTTTATCCCTATAAATAATATATCATCCACTCACGGAATTTCGTAGCAGTAAGCGTTTCCGTGGAGCTTCTTATCCTACGTCTACATGTATACAGTGATGGGTGCAGAGCGAAGGGCAGAGCAGGAGTGTGAATTTCATGACGCCCGGACTACGGCCTACAGCCGATGACCATCAGTCGTACGATTTCACCCTCGTAATCCGTTCTTGAGCTCCCCTTCCCGGCTTTCCCTTTTTTTCCCTCTTCTTTTACGAGGACGACGCGCGCGAGTGATGGTGTGGCGCTGGTAGCTCGCGCGCCCCGGCAGATATCGCGTCTCGCACCGGCTTTTATTATAGATCGAGAGCCCACGCGCCCTCCTAGTCCTGCTTGGATACTGCGAAGCGAACTTTCTTTCTTTTTTTATTCGTTTCTTCGTTCGCTACTCGCTCGCTGTCTTGTCAACTCTTGTTTCGGCATTTTTAAGATGCTTCATCTTTACTCGTCCGAATCTAGATTCTATGCGGATGTATCGTTTCTTTGATTATCATCGGAATCAAATCGAAGAAAAAAGAAATTAAACCAAACGGATTGAAAATCCCTTGTCCTCCTTTAAGAAGCAACGACGAAATTCCGTCGCTAAAGAGCTTTTTCTTTGCACCCCTTCCTTTCCCCCCCCCCCCCCCAAGTCAACTTTCAACAAGCAAATAAAATTAGAGAGTCGCCTTTTGATAGGAACTAGCCAAAGCCCGCGAAGCGCGTAGAACGCATCACAAAGCGGCAAAAGAAGAATAGAAAGACGAGGAGGGTGTGCGCCGGAAGAAAAGAAGGTGGGGAGTCAGTCGTGAAGAAAAAGAAGAGAATGAGAAAGAGAGAAAGAGAGAGAGAAAGGGGGCGCGCGGGCAAAGGAAAAGAGGAAAAAGAGCGCGAGGCGCCGGGCGCTCGAGGGGGGGGGGCGGTGGGGCGGAGGGGCTCCCGGAATCTGCGCTCACGCGCGCGCGAGCGGCTCTGCAGCTCTCGGGGCAAAGGCGAACCAGTAGTCCAGAAAGAAGAAAGGAGAGCCGGGACGCGAGTGAGAGAGAAGAAGAGAGAGACGAACCGAGAACTGGGGAGGCAGAGCGCCTCTCCGCAGGGGAGATGGGGCGGGGGCAGGGGGGGGGGAGACGCGGGGTTTCGTGTGGCAATCAATGCCGCTGAATTAACGCCTGGCTGCCCGTTTACGGGAAAGTAAGATTAAAAGAAGGAAGAAATGGACGCCAACTATACTACCAACCTCCCGACCCCACCCCATGCTCTCCACTCTTGCCTTCTTCCGGCGCTTGCTAGGGGTGAGCTACACAGAGGCAAAGAGAGAGAAAAAGAGAGACGGAGAAGGAGCGAGAGAGGAGCGCTCGTATAACGCAGGGGACTTGCTCTTATTTCCCTGCTTGTTTAACCTCGGCCAGCGCCGTCGCCGCCGCTTCGAATCGGCCGCGTTTGTTCGGGATTTCCCATTCAATCCTTTCAGTTATTTCAGCGCGAGAATTAAACGCCCGGGCTGTTTTGGCTTTTTTTTCCTGATTTTCTCTTTACTCCTCCTCTTTTTTCTGTCGTGTTCGAGCGTCCACTTGCTATCCAACTGAACTGAGAATAATGGTTGAATAAATTTTACAATGGATTCAAAAACAAACTGAAATAATTATATTTTCCTATTGATAATTTTTTTCAAGTCGTTATCTCTCTTGTAATTTGTAATTCGAACTTTGTTAAATTGTCTTCTGCGAGTGCACAAGCTCAAAGGTTTATTTCAAATTTACAGAATCATCGAGACAAAAAGATAAATAGCAAAACGCTCCGCTTACACGCGGAAAGAAGAGACTCCCCTTGGCAGAAGATATATAAAAAAAAAGATAAACGCTTTATCGTTCGGCCCCTGAGCGTCGTTTAAAAAAGTCCAAGCAAAGCTTCCTCCCCTAAAACCGACGCGCGATTCCTTTTTTTCTCTCTCCTCCCCGGCATAGAGGCCTCAAAAATCGGATTAGCCCTGTAAAATTCAGAGCCCACCCCACGGACTCTCTACCGCAGTCGCGCACCGATCGACCAGAGAGAAGTGGATGAGAAAAAAGGCACAGTGGCCACAGGAAGGCAGGCGAAAAAAAATGCCGAGGGAAGGGAAGAAAAACCATAACGGGACGCCCCGTGGGGGTGCGTCTGGCACATCTCAATCGCTTGCCATACGCGGCCTCGAGATATATACTGGCGCTTCGGTTCGCCCGCCCGCGGTGTGATTGGTAGCTGGTGATGCGTCATTTTTTTAAGCCGCGCGCCTGCTAGCATTCGATAACGCGTGGCGCTACCCTTCTCTCTCTCGGTATACTCTACCCTCGGCCGTGGGGTTGGAGTTCGCGCGCTACCCTTCTCGTAGCCACCCTCGGTCCTTTCAAAGTTCAAGGGTTGCCGCTTGTGCGCACGCGCTTCTTCAAAGCCGCTCGGAAGGATTGACTCGATTGGTCGCGGCCGCGCGCTTTGCATACGCTCTTGCGCCTGCGTGCCAGGCACACGCGAGAGAGGGGCGAAGGTTCCACCCTTCGGCCATTTGAGAGCTGAGCCTTTTGAAATATTAAAAAACGGAGATTGGCTCGTTTGACTGCTCCGCGCCCATTGGCTCGAAAGAGGGGGGAAAGGGTGAGATTATGCCTCGAGGGGGTAGAAAGGCTGGCTCTCATGCAAATGCGCGCGCGCTCGGGATTGGAGAAAAAGCTTCCGGGCATGCGCTGGTTACGCTTTAAAATTCGGTTTAAAAATGGTGGAACGAGAGAGCTCAGGGACTTCAATGACGCACACTTGTGATTTTCATGAGATGTAAGGAAAACGTTACTATTCGTGTACACACGGGGAATAATTCTTTTTCTAGCCGAATAAGATGTTTACCGATGCAGCGTCCGATCGATCGCCAGACTAGACTGGCCGACCAAGAGGGAGAGAGCGGGGGAGAGTCTGGTTGATTTACGCAGGGGCTTCAGCGGCTGCGTCGCGCGACATAAGTGCAGCTTCTCTCTCGCTCTCTTTCTCTCTGTATATACTTAAGCTGGCGCGTTAATTCCGCCTAGGCCGGACGACTGATTGCCAGAGCCGTTGCCATAGTTACGCGTCTGCGGAGCGGCTCGCGTGGGTGAAATATAGAAGAGGAGCGACGCAGGGGGGTGGCAGGCGAAGAAACTAGCCGTCCGAGGGTCAGCTGCGAAGGAAGTGGTTAGACGAGTCATAATGAATCGAGGCAGAGAAGGCGCGACTGCACGCCGCTGGTTTTCCTATTTCCGAATTAGTTTTGAATTATACGCGACCGAGAGCATTTGAATTTGCCTCGTTTCTTATTTTTTTTTAAATCGTTGTGGCTTACGCAAGCGAGAGGAAACAAATAAAAAATTATATTTTGTAATTTCATAAAAAAAAGGGAGTAACAGCCGCGCACGCACTGATTAGCCCGACATATAATAGAGAAATGATCGATTAATGTTATTGTAATATTATACTAATTGTATTTTAATTATTTCATATACATAGGCCTCGGGAGCCCACTGAAAGTATCATCCTTATAAATTATGATGCCGAGACTGCCTAGTAGGTCTATTAAAAACGTTTTCTAGTTTTATTTCCTACATCATCGTAATTAGCGGTAATGGAAAGAAAACACAGCGCCGCTCTGGCAGATAAGTGCGAAAGATAAAATTTGAAACAGACGCCCCGCGCTCTCGAGATAATGCCGCCGAGATAAAGCCCGAACTAATAATGAAGCGCAAACGGTAACAGCAAAGGAAAAAAAGTAATAATAATAATCGTATTAAACAAAAACGCTAAATGCATACATGTATTCGTAGGTAGAGACAGGCACGACTGTATAAAGAAAAAGCCAGGAGAAGCGAAGAAGAATAAGAGCAAAAGCAAACTCAGCAACGAGTAGTAGAACAGGCGAAAGAGAAGCGAAAGAGACTGGGCAAAAGAAACACAAAAGTACGTGAAAGGGGCGCGCGCGGATCAACGGGGGCTTCCCCCACACCCTCTCTCTCTCCCGCTTAATGAAGCCAAATCCGTTTAGAATGAATGCCGGCCTGGCTAGACAACGAACGAGCCACGTGGTTCGTTAGGTGCTTTGCATCGATAACACCGCCCATCCCTCCTTTGTTCCGTGTACGTGTAGACCCCCTATCTGAGATAACGTTTACTTGAAAATTTCGAGCTTAAGCGCGCGCGTGTGCCCGGTTGGTTTTCAAAGCGGCATTTCAGGCGAACATATTGTGGCTAGTCGTGCCCACGGAATTGGAAATCGTACGGGGGAGTCGCACGTAACGTGCTCGTATATATATGTACGTGGTAGAAGAAATAATTTAGTTGGCTGCTGAGTGATCGATGCTCCTGTTATAGCTTGGCCAAAGCCTTTGAATCCAAGACACGCGCGTCTATTCAAATGACGTTTGTTTAGTTCAAAATCCTTAATATAGTAACAAAATAAATAAATTTGTTCGATTAATATCCAACAGAGAGTTTGCGAAAATGCAGAAGAAGTAAGCAACGATTAAGCGTGAAAATAACCCAGGAACCCTACCGAACGCACGCGTGCGTGCCGTAACGTTTGTATCCACGGGGCGCGCATCAATTTCGGCAGTGTACGAAATACCCGCTAACTCGGCGATCGCGTGCACGCGAGCTCGCCTCGGTGTACAGTGCTGCCGGGCGTTGACGCTCGATTCCACCCCTCAATCTTAGCCGGCCCCACAGAAAGCCCGTATAACCGAGGAACTCGCGGCCTCATTAGAATATCGGGCTAATAGGGCGCTCCTCCTTTCTCCGACTCCACTTCTCTACCTGAATTTTTTTTGCCCCAGTCCGAAAATACAGCTTTCGCAGTTTAATTACATGGGCCGTCGAGCCGCCCGGGCAGTTTGAGCCTCTCGCGCGCGCAGCACGGTCATTTTCAAAAGTGCTCGGATGAGCTTTCGGCTGCTGCCGGCGTCGCTGCTGCCGCTAATGTGTGTACTTTACGAGCGAGTGCAAATTATTCCTCCGCCTTCGCGAAACGTGAGATTTTCGTTTAAGGCAGTGCGAACGTTTATTGATTTTGCCGATGAATCACTGTCAAACACGCACAAAGACACCTGCTGGATTTTCTAATGTTCTTTAACAATGCTTTTTATTTTTATTTATGGAAATGTCTCGGTGCAAGAGAAAGGCTGGCGCAGCATGTACGCATATATAGTTGTAATTAAACATACGAGAATAGAAATGTTATTAGCTACAAATGGATGAACCCTGTTTCTTTCTATAACATATAATTATTCGCACATTTTAAATGTTAATGTGTTCTACATAAATTACCGGCGAGTATGTTTATGGTAATGGAGACGAGAAGCGTATACGTTAACCGTAAAAGTGTGGAGTAAAAAAAACAAGAAGGAATATCATTTTTGCGAACATTTGAATATGCGCCTTTGCTCCTTTTTCGAGATATACGTCGGGATGAAAAAGAAAACCGAGATTTTTCACGCTCGTAAAGCTGCGAGACCGATGCGAAAATCGCGTGCGGGGCTTTGAATTCGCAGCTGGGCTTATTTGGATAATTTAATTGTCATTTTTTGCGCGGGATAATACGAAATAAAAAATAAAATGCACGCTATAAAATTTCTTTTGTGCCCTATTGTGGGAGTCCTTGGCTAGGCGCGCTCGCGTTTTGCATAACCATATAGACACAAAGAAGTTTCTTATCGAGGCGTTGTATTATGCGAGAAAAATCGACCTCATCTTATTCGTTTATAGGCTTATTCAATGTGAATTTGTTAACGATTTTCCGGGCAATGAAACATTGTTATTAGACCTGAAAGCCATTACAAACAATAGAAGAATATTAGAAAATAAAAATCGTTACAAAGTATACGCGAGATTCTCAAGTGCAGATATACAATACAGTGTTGATATATAGAAGGCTTTATTTTTTTAATGAATTTTAAAGCGCGTAGTCGATTCTTTATTATTATTACATTTATTATAGCAAAAAGTTAATAAAAATGTATTAAGTTACTCGTGCTCATCAAATTGTTTGTTAATTATAAATAATTTTATTAAAAGCCTCTCTTGCGTTTACGCAACATTTAAGCCGCGATATTAAAGCTCGTAAAATTGATCCTACAATAAATGTACAGCGCAACAACCCAAGCCGTAAATATGTAAATCATCCATTTTTATTACCGCCCGTTAATGCCCAACTTACAATAAATAATCATATTCACAATGTAATAATTGAACAATTTGAAGAAAAGAAAACAACGAACAATCCCGAAGAATCGTAGGCCAACTAAAAAGCCATCAAGGCATCTACTAACGAACAAATAGAAGAAACGAAAGGGGCACGTAATAGCAAGGCTCTCGGGAATTGAGTCATTAAACCCGAGTGATCCAAGTAATGCATAACAAAAAAAAATGCAATTCCATCGGCACATCCATAACAGCGGCGCGCTAAGAGTAGTCACTTAAGCAAGCAAATTCTGAGCAATTACACCGTTTGATGCGCAGAGAGCTCTCGCTATTTGGCCCAGCTGCACTCACATCTTTATACATACACACACAATAAAGAAAGGCGGCGGCTATGCATAATTTCCGTACAATTAACTCGGAGGGGCGCGAACCGAGCGATCATAAATTTCTCCGAATCGCGCCGGGGATGCGCGCATACCTGGAGCGCAATCGAATTTATATAAGCCGGGAGGAGGAGGAGAAAAATTCAGATGGCGAGCAACGATCCGTGAACGCGGCCCTTGCGCCGTAAACGCGCGAGACGGAGAGAGAGTGATAGCCGTCACAGAGCGCCGAGCGCGCGCATTTATGCATTATGAAAATGCCCTCTCTTAGGCTTGGCCGTTAAGTTCGGGCGGCCCTCTGTACTGAGGAGCGCCGCAGTGGCTGCTTCATCTGTATGTATGATCGAGAGAGGGCCGCGCTAATGAGAGCCGCGGTGTTATACGCGCGCGCGAGCGGCCCGCTAATTTTACGAGCGCAATTAGCCCAAAGGCTTATTGCCGGCACCGCTTCGCTATCGGGCCTCCTCCAGCTCGGCTTGCAGCTTTATATAGCGAAAAATAAAGTCCGGAGGAAAAAAGTTTAGCTCGGACGAGTTGCTAAAGCAAGTCGGGGGAGGAGTTCCGCTTGCAACGATGATGTGCTAAGAAGGAAGGAAACGGCCGAGGCAACAATGTATCGATGTGTTGTTCGAGCGCATTGTGAAGCGCAGGTTACTGTTATTTGATAGAAAAACTTCTTTTCTTAAATGAATAATCAGTGGATGTTTTTGAATCGGTAATAATTAAAATTATTTCAATACATTTTATTCCTTTAATTGAAATGTTCAATGTTTTTACCCAGGACAGCAAGATTCAATTTTTCCACAGGAGAATTTTTTTTTAATACCTTTGTCAAATAGTTTACTTAAAAAACATAAAGAAAAGGATTTAAGAGAAAAACATAATTGACGAGATTTTTCACTTCTATAAACAAATATAGACGGCATTTCCGAAACGGCACTTAGCGCTTTTGTCTACCGCACCTACTCGCTTCCTTTTTTCTCTCGTCGTTCGCACATCTCTGGTGTTACCAAAAAAAAGTTAGTTACAGCTGAAGCGTTACTTTGTTTCGGCAAGTGCTCGAAAATCGCACTATTCTCTGCCATGAAATTGCGGTGTACCGGAGCAAGTAACGCCAAGATTTACGAAAAACATGAGCCTTTCGAAAAAGTAAAAAAAAAAACAACCAACAGCTCGACGAGCGCTTGTACCGAAATGAAACTTGCTGGAAGAGAGCTACAAGCCAGGCCGACAAAATTTGTCCAGCGCGGAAAAGCGTCGGCTGAGCTTTTAGCTGGGATTTTTCGGCAACTAAACGACGTTCGAAAGCTCTTAGATTTTTCAAAAGTTTACCAGATTTTTTGCTTTCTCAACGAGAAAGCTTTGTAACGGTGAAAATTTTCGATTCCGTAATTTTGCGTTTTCTCGACGTTTTGAAGGTTTTTAAGTACGTAGACACTGTTTTTAGAAAAAGTCTATTTGTATGTATGTATGTATGTATGTCTGTATGTACGCATTTTTTTGTCGCACGATAACTCGAGTAAAAAATAAGATATCGACTCGAAATTTGGTACACTTATTTGTCATGTGTAACATAAGAACTGATTAAATTTTTGAACCGATCTGACCCTAATTTTGTTATAACTTTTGTTGGTGATAGTATAATGAATTAAAAATTGGCACACTTGTTTATCGTGTACTACTTAAGAATTGATTAAATTTTTGGACCGATCCTGCCTTATTTAGAGTGTCTATTAATAACAACGTTTTTTTAGAAATTGAAAAATTAAAAATGTTGGTTTAAACTACAAATATAAAAACCGCTGCTAACTACCTTAGCTTTCTCAAAGAACAATAACAATTTTTTTATATTTTTAGTTTCAACCATTTTTAATTTATTTTTTAATAAAACGTTTTTATTAATGGACACCCTAAATAAGGACAGATTGATCACAAAATTTAAACAATTCTTAAGTAGTACACAATAAACAAGTGTGCCAATTTTTATTTCATTTTACTATCACCAACAAAAGTTATAACAAAATTA
>JAPYYQ010002279.1:0-20713 GCA_030522585.1 Anagyrus pseudococci | reverse complement strand
TGTTGTCAGCGCGCGCGTCTAAGTAAACTCCGCGCGCGGGATTAGACGTTGCTTGCGCCGTGACTGTGGCGCTGGTGGCCTGGGCCGAGACGCCACATACATATATACTTTGAGAAAAAAATATAGCCAAGTCAACTAAAACCGTACTGTTAAATATCAGCAACCGAACTTACTGTTGGTTTTACAGTACAACTTTTTTGGTTTGATTTACTTGTTTTGAAACAACAAAGCGTCTATCAAAACGATGACATATCCGTTGGGTCAACAGCTGGACTGTAAAACCAAGAGTATTTTCGGTTGCTCACATTCAATAGTACAGCTTTTAGTTGCCTCAACTATATTCTTTTCTCAGTGTATATATTTCCCATGTTTACGTGAAAGTAACAATGCGTTACGAAAAGGCCAAACGCATTTTTTTACAGATAAACTGTAACAACACAAAATCGCAAGTTTTTCTTCTATTGGAAAAACAACAGGTCAGCGAAACGTCACAACATAGCTGACCATTGTAGGAAATTTTAAATTTTAACATGGGAAACGAAAGTTATTAATTTTTTTCTTAACCACTACAAGCATTTAACCGTGGAAAAAAATATATGTAATAGAAAAAATAATTTTTTATTGAATAGAATTTTTTCAAATAAATCTAAACAGCGTATTCGAATAAAAAAGCTATTATAAAGACTACTGTAAGGCGCTTGCTGTGTATTCTCCTTAGTGTAACAGCCTAACCTAGCAAATTCTCTGTCGGCTGTCGGTGTTGATCAATGTTGCAGTTGGTTTTACTTACTAAATAATACACTAAAATGCATTTAAGCCTGGCGAGTATTTTTATTTTGCTGAGTGCAATGTAGGAATTTTGTTAAAGGCGAATGAAAGTTCCACTTCCAGGTTTTGGAAATGTATGGAATCGCACGTTTGCATTTAACCCCGCATAATACTTGCAACCAAACATGGTGCAGCAAGTTTTTTCATTATTTTTATGAGTCGCTTGGATAAAATCTTACTTTAGGGGTATAATTTTGTTTAAGAGTGCTGGTCACGCCCCAGCACGCTCTCGTCAGCATTTAGAGTTTGTTATTAATTTTTTTAACTAACTTAGCTTAAACAAAATGCTATAATTCAAGTTTTGCCACGTGCAGCGGCTATTACAGAATGCATACGATTTTTTCTAAGAGATATTTCGTAAAAATGAGGCCGTGGTTTGTAGGAAAAAATAGTCACTTTGGTGGCGAATAAAAAAAAATCGCCACCAAAGTGACTATTTTTTCCTACAAACCACGGCCTCATTTTTACGAAATATCTCTTGGAAAAAATCGTATGCATTCTGCAATAGCCGCTGCACTGTTATAGCTTTTTTATTAACATACACCGTTTAGATTTATTTGAAAAAATTCTATTCAATAAAAAATTATTTTTTCTATCACATGTATTTTTTTCTATGGTTAAATGCTTGTAGTTATTAAGAAAAAAATTAATAACTTTCATTTCCCATGTTAAAATTTAAAATTTCCTACAATGGTCAGCCATGTTGTGACGTTTCGCTGACCTGTTGTTTTCCCAATACCCATGCTATATTAAATCAATGAACACTTGTTCAACAGTCTGGGTGGTTATTTTCATTCGGTTATTTGAAGTTAAAAATAAAACGCATTTTTTCGTAAAGGCTTGTAAATCGATTTTTTTTCGTAAGGGGCATCATTTTAAACTCTGTGTGTACTCTAGCCTAAAAGCCGTGAAAAACTTACGTGTGTTTTTGTACTTCTGTTTTGATTAAGTTTTCTTAACATTACAGACATAATTTCGTGATTATTAATGTAAATAGATACTGCTAACACAATAAGCTAGGTTATATTAGTTACCCGACTCGACATGTATTGGCTGAATTCATGACGGTAATTGATACGTCACAGAACCCGTCAAGTTAACAAATCTGATAAAATAATAACAATTAATTTCATTTATTTGTTGAAATCTATTAAACATAATAAATAAATACATTTTATGCTTAGGAAAACAATTTTCACGCGGTTTGTTACTATGTACTTTCAATTAAGGTTATTTTTCTTTTGACGTAACTTATTACGTTGACCGTCTTCAGACCAGAATTATATACATCAGATGATGATTCTACGAATACGCACCGAGGCTTGGATTTTCGACGAAATAGGGCAGAGAGACTTTACGGTCTAATTTATGCGAGGGTCTAAATTAAGGATTTTTTTTGGAATGCCTTTTTTATCACACTCGATGATTGTTATTAAAATTTAATTGTGGGTCATGGGGGATGTAATTTAGTGACGGAATGATTAATGCCCAAGTTTGTTGCTTTTTGATTAATTGATTAATATTAACACAAAATGTATGATTATACGAACATGTGTTCTCACGCATTACAGAACGGTATATAACAATAATAATGAAATGTTTAGTTTTAAGTCGTAAATTAAGGGACAACTAAAAATGGTGCGTTACATTTTTTTATTTTAAAATGTATATAATGTGCGCGCGAGACAATGGTAATAAATGGCAAAATTGATTTTCCTAGGCACACCCAGTAAATCTTACTCTCTTGCTCTCTCTTTCTCTCTTGGTGCTGCGACAATAGCTTTCAAAGTGGTTCACCAACATAATGATGCAATTATAATTTTCCGAATAGTCCGAGGAGATTGAAGTCGGCGTGTCGGACACGTGCCTGTATAGCTCCAGGGGCTTCGCGATGAATAAATTTAATTAGACTATAAATCAATTTTTACGGCCGAGACGCCTTCAATTAAACTTCTCATTCTACGTTTTTCTATGAAAAATAATTTATATCGTTTAGCCAGAATTACTTGTTTTCCTTTATTAGGAAAAATCTACTTTCTTTTGTATTTTCACATAAGCAAAAATTTAGATTTTTGTAAGATGTTTTACAAAATCACCATAACAATGATTTTTCAAATATCTTTTGAAAAAAGGGTACCGATAACTATAATCATTCTCCAATGTATGCTGGAAAAGAAAACGAAAAATCAGAGCCAGTGAAGCGCGTGTCTTTGAAAAAGGTAGTGTATGTGTGCGCGAGAGTGAGGCCTCCCCGAGATCAGAGCAAACAGTCGCAACCGTGAATTATGCCGCAGGTGATATCAGTACTACGGTCCCCGTGGAGACGCGCGAGAGAGAAGGAGCGATGTATCCGTGTCATCATTGGACTGTTCAGTGGCCCCGTTCGCCGGGCGTTTCGCCACCCGCGGGGCCGCCGCGCAAATCGATGAATAACGAAGCACCAGGCCGTGGGCTTTAACAGTCCTCCCTCCTCATGCCAGCACCGCGCCACCGCCCAGTGCAACGTAATAACGAGGAGTTGCGCGCACGCAACTGGCGTGTAATTCGCGAGTCTGCGGCCAACCTTATTTCCAGTTTCCCGGCTGACGTGCTGCTGCCCTTGCCGGCCGCTCACTTTTCAGAGCTTATTTTTCAAGATTGCTGCTTTTGAAAATTTCTTACGCTAATTTCGCTCTCTGCGTTGCTTATACGAGCCTGCAAAGAACTGGACGACGATCATTTCGACGACTTTGCAATAAAGTGTTCGATGTGCCCGCGTAAAAAAATTGTCCAATAGCTTAAGTTGAGCCAAAGTTTTGTTGTTGAAAGTTAATCGAACTAGGTCAATGAGAATACGCCACGATTTGATAAAATTGCTTTTATTAAATACATATTTCGGCTTTGGCAAACGTAGTCTAAATCATTTTAAAAATATGTTTTATTTAAGAAATACAGGCAAACTTTGTGAAAATTAAATGTAGATAATTCACAACATCACTAGGCAATAGATGGTAAAAGAAGAACCTGTGCGGGACAGGGATAAAAAGCGAGCAAAGTACAGATGTCAGGGGCGCGCACGGGAGAACGACTCCGTGTGTCCAATTATTCCTAGTCTTAGCTTTTCTCTCTCTCTCTTGCTCGAGCGATGCGCTAACGATAAAGAGGAGGACGTAGTAGAGAAGATGAAAGGGGAAGGGAGGTTAGTGCGACGACGGAGGCAAGATCAGAGAAAATCATAATTATGATTGGCGTGCAGCTCGTAGAATCGTCGATAGGAAAATAAACGGGCTGCGGCGACGGGAGAGGTCCCGTCAAGATCCGCCCAGCTGGTGTCCTTGGAAAGGAACGAGTTCTCTACTGCTATGGCAGTCGCTGCTACCGCTGCTACACTCGCGTAGGCTCCGGATTAGGCTTGCCGAGGGCACTCTTTCTCTCTTTCTTCCACGCCGCTAGTGTTGGGATCGTACACATGGATCTGCTGGTGCTACACCGACACGTCGCGTGCACCGTAGACTCCGCGAGAATCACTGGATTAACACGGAGAGACGAGCTGTTGGGCCTACCCGCGACGAAATCGAGAGCGAAGAAAGTGAGGCGAGAGCGTCGACACGCCTGTCGATGACCTGAGATTTCATCTTTTTCAAAATAACCTCTTGTTTGCTCTTTTTCGATTGTATATCGCTGCAACGTTGTTCAATCTTTCAAAAGCACAAGCTGTTAATTATATTTCTTGATTTTCCCGCGCACAACGTAAAACATCTCGTTCTTCATTAAATATCCAAATCAGAGTTTTCATTTCAAGCGATAGCCCTCAGTCATAATAGACAGCATGCCCTTTTTAAACATAATGCAGTTGTGCGGCGAAGGATAATCTTCCAGGCAACGGAACTTCCCATCGCGGTAAATTAATGCACCGAATTCATGAATATACACTCGGCTTGTACTCGATAAGACGAGCTCCGCGCACGCAAGCCCGAAGGAAAAGGGCCCGAGAGACGGGCAAGGGAAGCACAGCAAAAAACCATCATCGTTTCTACATCGAGTCGAAATCAAGGCGAACTCGAGTTCACGAGATGATAAGAATAGACGCACACACAACCATGGGGGTGGAAAAGTCATGGCACAGCCGGAAGCGCATGTACACCCACACGCGTATACATATAGAGGTATGGGGGAAATCTATGGTAGCGGCGAAAAAGGCGCCCCGGAGCACAAAAACCGCGCTCTCCGCAATCTCCGTGTAATAAAGGAAGCTTAGATACTGCGCCCTCCCCCTTGTACACGCGCCGCGGTATGCGCAAAGTCAAGGAGAAAAGAGAATCGCTCCGCGAGTATAAGGCACTCGGCGAGTATAAGGGGCGGGGGGGGGGGACTTTAAAATAAAAGAGCCAAGTCAAACGAGAGACCCTTATCGGCGACACTCCCGCGCGCGCGCGCCCGGCTCTCTGGTCCCGTATAACAGGGCAGATGCATCTGGCTCGCGCAAGCGCGTCTCCTTCTCTCTCTCTCTCTTTCTCGGCAAGTGGAGTGAGGGCTGCTGAACGGTAAGAGAGCGCAATCGCTCGCGCTCGGAATATAAGCCGCTCTCTTTCTTTCTCCCTCTCCTGCTCTAGCGCAATCGAACCCGGAACACACTGCCGAGCGACCAGTTGCTCTAGCCGCTAAGCCGGGAGGAGGAGAGAACGGCCAGAGGGAGGGACAGCCAGCGCGTCCCGGGCTGCATAATAATCTTCCGGTTCTTCTTGCGACCTAGGCCAACACTACGATCCCCGCTTCGCTCCTTTTTTGCTCTCTCTCTCTCTCTCTCTCTCTCTCTCTCTCTCTCTTTCTTCCTTCGCTTTAGTTTCGCTGGACCGGGATAACCCTTTAACGGGACATTCGAGTCACCTGGGCAACTGCTTTATCGTCTCCGAAGCTTTTCTACCCCTTCTGCACTCGCGTACAGTGTATTGCCCGCTAACAATCGAACTGCACCAATTATAGTTATCGAACATTTTTCAAAATATCAATTACCTTTCAATCGGAATTTGTATAGAATTTGTTAAACAAAAAATAAAGTTTACGAATAAATTGCTTGTTAGGCAGAAGAGCGAAAGGTGCAATAAGCCAGAGCGACAATGCGCAATTAATCAGGAGCGAGCGCCGAAGCTGATAGAGTGCGGTCATTAAAGCTCCCCCGACGGCTCTCTGAATGTTCATAATCAAGGCTATTCAGCTGAAAATATTCCCTCCCCCTACGCGGCAGACGCGCCGCGCGCAATTTCAGCCCGATGACTGGCAGATGAATAATTACAAGCGAGTGTATTATACATCCGCTGCGCGAGCTTAGCTCGAACCAACTGCGGGAATATAACACACCCTACGTCTTCTGCATCTTGCTTCCGGATGCAAACGGAATATTAAAACGGTGGACGAATTGCCCCTGGTCATTCCAAGGAGAGCGGCTTAAATATTGGCTTCGAAGTTCGCACATCTATAGGCTTGGGACAATCGGAGAACATTACTAAAAGCCAATGGTGACGCAATGATGTATAAAATACTCGCTACGGCGGAGGTGCGGGTGATCGGAGCTCTACGAAAAATCAAAACTCGTGAAATTTAACGGGCGCGTTAAACGCGCGGAATAAATCTCTGCTGCGCGGAGAGTCGTCAAAGTCTGGGCCAGTGTCAATCCGGTGTTGTATATATCGAGCGAAAGTGCCCCGGCTCTCGAGCGCGACTATAACGTTAGTGCTGGAAAAGAATAAGAAAAAGATATAATAATAGCGGCTATATTTCCCAGCAGAGCCTGGCCCCGCGATAACAATCGGGACAATTAACGCCCGTGAGAACGACAATTATAATTCCGTTGTGGGTGCACACTTACATCCATACATATAAGCCTATATCTAGCCTGCGAGGAAAATAATCACGGCAGGGGGGAGGGGAACCTCCTCCCTCCTTCGAACCTCCTGTGTGGAGTTTTTCGCGAGACACGCTGCTGTATCTGATAAAATATGCTGTATATGCCAATATACACCGAATAAAATGTGCTCAATGAAGCTGTCTGTAGATATTGGCCGAGCCGCACTGAAATATCGATGTTTTCAAAGCTGTGGGAAAAAATGGATTCGACGGATTTATACCAGTGTGCCATTGTAATTTGAGCGATGCGTGGTTTTTCAAAGGGGCTACGAAAAATTGAGGGTGATTATTCGCGGTCGAATGGTTGATTATTATTTGCGCTTTGATAACGAGAAATAGACTTCTCTTCTCGAGAAACATAATTCTATCTTACGAGCCGACAAATTAGAAATTCGTCTTAAATTTTCTATTTTAATTATTTAAATAATTTATAGATCACCGTACCTAACTATCAGTAAAGAAAAACAATTTATTCAATGCTAGAAAAGCAATAATTCAAAAAAAATAATCACCACAAAAGTTTTTGTTAACCCAGCTGCCGTGTTTCTCATCCTATCTCAGTCCAACTACTGAGTCCAAGAATAGCGAGATATCGTAAATCCTCGTTCGCACAAATGCGCGTAAAAAATGTCCAAGTCTTCACTAGATCGGAATTTCCGTGAAATCGATTTCCCTTGCGCGCGCGGCTCATTTGTATGCTCTCTCTCTCTCTCTTTCTCTACGGCGAGAAAAGTCGCGCGAGCGGCCCATTAAAATTAGCATGCGCGCGCCTCTTCCTCCGACAAAGACGGCTAGAAAAGGGGAGGAGGGGTGTGAAAAGGTAGATGCGCAAAGGGGACCGCCGGATGGCTTAACGAGCGAGTAGCCGATCGGTCGCCGCGCGACTGTATCGGCGCGTGTGGGAAGGCGCGATCGGTTCGAGGCGAGCAGCTGCTGCTGCTGCTGCTGCTCTCGGGGTATTATTGACGCTATCGGGGTGCGCTGCAGCTAGCCGACTGCTGCTTACTTTTTCTTATCCTCTGCATTCGTTTATTTATTTTTCAGCGGCGCCCCGGCGAGCCAATTAAATCGCGCCTCTCCAAGCTGCCCTTCTCGCTGTACGCGCACCTCCCGAGCTTGCGCATTTTCTCGTTAGTCAAAGTTATTCCAATAGGGGCAGGAAGGGGCCCTGCTCTGTCGCGTGAAAAATTCAGCCGCGAAACCTTAATTGAGAGAGCCTGCCGAGGAAAGCGATGCGAGATAAACACCCGTGCAGCAGACACTACTACAGACACATATCGGGGCTCAGCTCTCATAATCCATAATTGGATAATTCATCTCGCAGTCGCGCGCTGGCCGATTACTCAACGCGTACGGTGACCCTGGCCAATCGGTAATACGGAAATCTCTTAGGCCCGACTGGAGGACCTGCTTGAAATCCTCGTCTCGTACATTTCACACACATGTTCGGTGCAGCCTCCTTCGCTAAGTAAGAGAAGAGAAAGAGAACGTTGTTCTCGCCCACGCTTACGAGAGAGAAAGAGGGCTAAACGATATAAACACTCGGCGTAACTCGCGCCGATTGTCCCGGGCGAGCGAGATAGCGCGTGTGTCGCTGCCAATATCCCCAGAGAACTGGGAAAACACGCCGACATACTCGTTCTGCGCTCGTGTACAATGTCCCTACAAAGGACACTTGGGGGCCCGTTTGTCCGCGATTGACCGTACAGCCCCGCTCGAGCTGCAGACATCTTTTCACTCGTATAAGCTCCGTGTCTTGCGGGACGTGTCATTGTTCCGGTTAACCTACAGGCGATCGTTGCTCCCTATAGTGATTTGCTGGTTGACCGCGGAGAACGTAATCTCTTGGCATACGTACCGCCCTTCGTTTCTTCGCGTCCACTGCTCTCTCATGCTTCGTTTTCATTCGCACTTGTTTTGCACATCTTGCCGCTAATTGTCCTTCGTTTTATCATCGATTTAGCTCTATACGTCCGTTTCTGTGCCAACCGGAGAAATATAGAGCGCAAGCAACAAAAAACAGATTTCTAAACCCTACACTAATAACATACACATGTGTATTATTTTTACTTATCATAACGCTATAGCTTCTACACCCCTAGCCATCCTACGGGGACGGGTAATGAGGAAAGCGCACGTCCGCTTATCCGGATGCGATAATAACATGCAGAATATTTCCGATGCGCTCTAGCTCTCTCTCTCTCTCTCTCTCTCTCTCTCTTTCTCTCTCTCTCTCTCTCTCTTTCTGCCAAATGGGGAGGGAGTCCCTCTTTCTCTCTCTCTCTCTTTCTCTCTTGTGTGTACGTATATATACATGCGCGCCTCGCCGACTGCCAAGAGGGTTGATTAACGATAACAGCAACGCAATTAAATCTGCCTCGCAGATGAGCGCTAGTGGGGGAGAGAGAGGGGCGGAGGGAGGGAGGGGGTATAGCTGGTTGGGAGAGTCAGTGACCTCGGAGGGCTCTTCCTCTCTTTTGAGCATCGCTCATCATATTATGCACGGGCTTGACCCTCCTTCTCCGTCTATCTCTCTCCGGTCACGTTCTTAAACAATAAGCCGGGACCTTGACGCTTTCCTCGCGCGAGCGCGTGCGCCCGCTCCTCCGCAGGCACTTTAAGCATCTTCGTCGATTGCTGTCTCCTGACAGTTCATTATGATTTCTCACAGATTGCCGCCGAGCTCTTTCATTATTGTAATTGTATTATCCCGCAATTAAATAGCCTCTGCGCATACGTCTATCTCTGCTGAACAAACACGCCCCCCCCCTTCCGCTGCTCCCCTCTTATGCAATATCGCCATTATTACAGCCCCCTTTCTTTTTTTCATTTTTTTATTCGAGAAAAATTATATAAATTATATGATAAAAGTAGTAATAATGTAAAAGCTTCGAATTCCATTAAAGTCTTCGTGACATTCCTGACTCTCTCACATATATTTACATATACCGCTTTTATGTTATCATATTTAAGATTGATGCACTTGTATGCAGTTGGGGCGGTCCAATTCTTCACAGACTGTCTTTTCTATCCTAGTCGTACACCACTCTACCAATTCTAAAGTCCAGGTTCCAATTGTACTTTTAATTGTGTCTTTCACATGCAAATATCGTTCGGTGCGGTCTTCCTCTCTCTCCCTCGGGTTCATCGCGTGAAAATCCAAAGCGTATAAAAATATTCCCAGCAGCAGCAGGAGCAGCACTCTTAGCTAGACAAATTGCACTTAAACTGTGAACGTGTGCTCGCTCGTTCCCTCAAGAAAAGCCCTCTACGTGTAAGTCCCGATGGCTTTTAAAACGCCGCATTCTTCGCGCCCCGAGCGCGCGAGAAAAGAAGAAGAGAGAAAGAGAGAGAGAACTCGTTTAAAATGCAGATTAGTCGGGAGAGAGAGAGAGGGCCCGCTGGTCACGGAAAACGCTCTAAGGCGGCAAACCGCGACAATGAGATCTGACTTTCTGTGCGCGCACCTGGTCTGCCACTAGAGGGGGAGGGGGGAAAGCGAGCAGTCCACGCGGTGTACTTTGCCTGCTGGTCCCGACGTTAAGGGACAACGCGGAAGGTATGCAGAGGAAAAATTAAGGAAGGAACGGTGCTTTTGCCGCTTTGTACGCTGCTTAAATTTTTCTTCGCAGATTTTGTATGCTGCGTGTAAACGCACTGAGAAAGAGAAAAAGAGAGAGATACCTGTTATTTTTCAAATGATCAAAGGTATTTTGATATTTACTTTTCATTGAAATCGCGAGAATCTATCACGTTACTATACTGCTGCGTGCGGCGAAACAAAGACAGCGTAGGTTGAGCGTGTAACCGACAATAAAACAGAAAAATTGAAAAGCCTATCGGTCTGTTTCCAAATTCCTGGTCAAGCGCGCATGCATTCTCGCCTGCGCAATACGCGAAATTCAATTAGATGCTTGAGCAAGGCGCAGCGCATTCGACACCTCAACGAAACGTTAAATTTCGAAGTATAGAGGCTCGAGGGAGTCTCAGGGGTAGGGGGACATTGTAAGCGCGTAGCGCGCATTAGGAAATCGCTTTTATAGGAAATTGAATCGCTAATCGTCGTCGCGAGAAGTCAGCAATAGGGGCGTAAAAGCTGGCGGTGGCGGCATTGCACACAGACACACGTGCTCGAGGGCGGCGGGGGAGGAGGTGGTGGAAGCCTCGCTCTCGGGCCGTTTTACAGTTAGCGCGAGTCAGGCTCGGGCCAGCTGCTCGGACTTGGCTATCTCGCGGCCATTGTTTTGTCCCGAGAGCTGATAACCCAGAAAAGCTCGATACTACTCTAGCGATTGCCCTCCCTCGGCTCGGCGAGTGTGCCTCTGAATGGGGCGATTGTGTCCGAAGGCGCGTGTACTGTTAGCCACGGCGTTTTAGCGCTTATTAGGCGTTCGCGGCAGCGAGTCTACGCCGAGAGAGCAACTTGGCTATCCGCGGAATGTCGTCATTATGTGCGCGATTCTCTTTCTCTCCCTCTCGTCGCCCCTATGCAGCCTCACCCCCCCCCCCTCCCCACCTCCCCTGGCCCTCCTTTCGACGTATATCGATTTCACGGTGTAAGCGAACGGAGTTGGAGTCTCCAACTTGGAGAAAGTAGTCGAGGGAGAGAGAAGGAGAGGCCTTTGTGTGCCCAGCTTGTTCTCGCCGCAGTTTGGCTTATGTTTTCTTTTTATTTTTATGCCTTTCCGCGATATTCATTCGCGGCTCGTGATTGTGCTGAGAGAGAGAGAGAGAGAGAGAGAAGGTATCTAGCACGCGGATGCGCGTAAGCTTTTGATTTCGTTGGGCTTGCCGTGTGCGGATGTTACTACTGACCGTATAGTGTTTCGTTCTGATAATTTATGCCTGTCGAGCTTTATAAGTCAAAGAATAAAGTTGAATAGATTTTCAAGATGGATTATAATATAGAGACGTCTTATGATTAAAACCGTTACATTTTACAGATATCTAGGAAAAATTTAGCCTCATGTTCAACCTAAAATATGATAAATAATTATAAAAATTTGATTTTCATAAAAAATAATAATCATATGTTTCTCATACCCTAAAATATCAAATTGAACTTGACGGAATTTGCTCTTTATATTACTGACGGCTCTTGTCGAGCTCAAATTTCCTGGAGCTCGTAAAGCAAAACAAAAAAGCATACGAGCTACCACAAGCACAACAAAACCATCTTAAAGACGTTTCTTATAAGGAAAACGCTGCGTCGGCTTTGTAAAAATAAAAAATCAAATTTGGTCCCGTCTGTGTATCTCAAAATAAGAAGGGGGGAGTATAACAAAACAAACGAAGCAACGAGCGGGGCGCGCTTGAGAAAAAGCACAAGCTCACAGCGCGGGCCTTTCATTTCGGCAGGCTAACATCGGGTCGGCCCTCCTCGCCAATGAGAAGGGAATTCGCGTGTAGCCGCGCAAGTGCGCGCGTCATGCCGTTTAATTTGACGTCGAAGATGAAAGTTGCTCGCCGCGCCCGCGCGCCTTTTTCGGCCCGAGAGAGCTCTATCTCGGCCCATGGGGGGCAGAGATTCTTATCGCAACGGCCCAGAGCCTGCCAACGTTGGGCCAATCATCAGCGGAGCGAGCTTGATCCGATAATCCGATCACCGATCGCTCTCTCTGTCTGCATCGGTTTCAACTCAACATTTTTGACGGGTAGCGCCCCGGGACAGCGCGATACCGAGACGCCACGTGCGGTTTTTGTTTATGCGTCTTGTGCCGGGATTTAAAATGGACCGTTTATAAATCGATCATTAGAGCGCTCAATACTTCATATATTTTTATTTTTTCTGCAAATTAAAAAATCATTTATTAACAATTTCAAACAATACGCTCGTTTAACAAGTGAAAGCATAAGACATAACGGAAATAAAACATAAAAGTAAGAGAGTACGATAAAAAGCAAAGCAAAGCCAACAAGCTACAGCAAACCTTCACAAACGCCATTGCATCACAGAGTTTTCGCATTTACGAACTTTGCTATAGTGCGACATCCCCTCCCCCAAGCTCTAAAGCGACGTCCATAAAACAAACGACTTTGTACGACACGCGCTCGCTCACTCTTAATCTTTCCCCGCCATTATTAGCAAACCCAACGCGGTTCGCCGAACCAGTTCTCTCCTTCTCTCTCGCTCTTAGTGATAATTGCGCTATTCGCAGACGTTCGTGGCCCGCAGCCTAATTACTTATATGCGTCGAGCCTCCGAGGCGTCTCTAGCCTCCAATTCCAATTACCCTGAGAGATTCTTAAAGCGCGTGCACACGTCCGGAATGACGCGACGAAAAAATTTCTCGCCTGAGCTGGAATGTCGACTGTACACCTATTAATACACCTTTTTCCTAGGAACTACGTGCTAGAGTAAGCGTACCGTTAAGGTTTGTGCATTGCAAATACTTGCGTTGACGATCCGTCAAGGTGTTAACTACAACCTCTTGTCCCGAGCGGAAATTTTATTTGTCCTCGTGAGATTAGCGATTTTCAAATTTTCCTTTAATCGAATGATTGAAAAGCAAAAACTTTTCGACAACCCCAGGGAAAACAAGTATTTTCACTCGGCGTTCGGATAAATCTCGAACCAGTAAATCAGCTGGCCGGCGAATTTCACTCGCATATCGACGGTAGGGATGCCTCTGAATTTTTCTCGAATCGCCAGGGACGTTGCGTCGACAGCTGGTGCTGGCATTCCGAGAGCGACCTCTTGGACTTGCGCAGCTTTAACACGAGCTAAATTCCAAGGAGTTCTGCTTCTGTCGCCTTTGATTTTTCTCGGAGAGCTTCTGCCTTTTCCGAATACGCAGCTTCGTATGCATTTTAATTTTGTCTCTTACTGCGCGCTCCAGACTTTCGCTGGGCACTTTTCTGCGATATAACAAAACTTTAAACAGCTTTCAGATATTTCTCAAAGTTCGGTTTTGGTTATTTTCTTTTTATTATAGTCTATGTAAAAAAGATGATTTTTAAAAAAATTTTGTAAAATTATCAAGAACAAGTGCCCATCGATGTATAATGCGCGGTACAGCTTCGCATCTTACGCGAAGGGAAATAATGATGCTTAACTTTATTGACGCACCGGTTATCGGGAATTTTTCATTGATGCGCTACGCTTTAACAAGTATGGCATCATAAATACTCGTTTGCCGAAAGTCCATCAAGCATACGAAACGAGAGATAATCGCGTATACGTAATTGGATCATATACGATAATAAGATCGGATTTGCTGATTATGCAATTGCAGGGTAAAGCCCTTTACCGAAAAACCGGGAATTTTTTAAGCGCGCCGCATAATTACGCGCCCCTCTTTTCTACCCGGAGATAAGGAAATTTTTTAATCTCAACAGTTGATTTTAACGTCCAATTTTTATGGTAAATACATGTAATATATTACCTACAGTTTTTCGTATATCATGTACGATTTCTTTTATTTCTTTTTTCACCATCAAAATTACTTGTTTTTAATTTATCACTTTACTTGAAATATAATCGATATACCGTAATACTGTACGCGAAATTTTTTAATATTGTTAATTTAGTGCCTGATGAAAAATGATTGAATTTATGTAAAAACGAAATTATTTGATATAGATTTTTTTATTATAAGACAATTCATCAGCAAGTTTTAGAAATATATATTTGTTAATAATGTTACGGACAGCAGGGACAATAAAACTACAGAAATAGTACATTGAGGCTAATATACACCTACATTTTAAATATTATTCAAATACCAAATATATTCGCTAAAACAACTTTTTCTACAAATGATTTATGTACCTTCATAAACTTATGCTTATAAATTAAAGAAATTAATGAAAAAATGTAATATATAACCGTTGAAAAGAAAGGATAATGAAAAACTTGAAATTTTGGTCAACAGGGCAACGAGTTTATAACGCCGCAAGGTTGGCCGCTGACTCTCGGTGGGCACGGCCTCGTCCTTAGGCTCGGCGAGCTGGAGGCCTCAGCGCTGCGCCTCGGGGAATGCTACCTCTGCGTGCGCAGTGCGGCCGCGAGCCCCTCTGCGAACGCCGCCACACCATCGGCAGCCGCGCCGACGACAACTACCCAGCAGCAGCAACCGAGCCACGCAGCAAGTCCCGAAGACACCATTGCCGCTGACGCGGACGAGCGGGATAGCGTTGAGGTGAGCCTCCTGTCAAATGCTCCAACGAAAGATGAACGAATCCCCTGGCCTTGAGACGAATAAAACATATAAAAACGCGCACCGAGCGCATGAAAAATTACGCGAGCGTGGAGCTTATGGGCACCGGACAAATAATTTACAACAGCAACGCGGCTGGATCGCACGAGAGAGTACGCGCGCGTTTCCCGGTATCATTGTCGGTATTTTCGGCGAAGAGGGATTGCCCACATCGGATGCCGATCGTTCCTAACGAACGTTACCCCTTCTTGCACTTCCACCTTCCTTTACCACCACCACCATCACCACCGTCATTTTCGTTGGTCCAACTGCGTGCTCCGGGAGAATGCGATTTTTTTACCACTGCTCTCCCTTTAATTGGCCGTACGCTCTCGTAAGGAAAGGGAGAGAGAGAGACGAGGCCCGCTTGATTTTTATCGTCCGAAAAGTTATAAGACCGATCGCAAGTGGAAATTAGCGGTTGCAAGTCCCGCTCCGATATACCCTACGTCTCAGAAGTCCTTCTCTCTCTTTCTCTCTCGACCGTTTCGCTGATATATTTGCCGGACGCATTAAAACTCTTATTCGAGATACTCGTCGTGGATTTATCTGATGTAAAAGTGTATTTTGTCAAGTCGATATTTATTTTTATTCGATAAAAAGTTTTCGAAATGTCTTTATACATATTTTTATCACGGGTGAAAACATAATAATGCAGACTTTAACAGGGCAATGTTAATTTTTCATCGATTTAAAAAATTTGTCATAATTTTATTTAAGCTTTATTCAAATTGCCCAACATATGCAAAGCTCCTGACACATGTAAAAAGTAAATAAATGTGTATCGTCCGGTGAAAACAGATAGCCCTGGTTTGGCGAGCGTCGTCGATGCGGGCCCCGGGGATCCTCGGCTGGGAGCGGGAGGACGAGCTGATGGACTGGGCGACGAGCGGCCCGCAAAAGCTGCCGCTGTCGGTCGGAGGCTCGGCCGGCAGCTCTGCCTTCTCGTCCTCCTCGTCGACGGCCTCCTCCTGCCAGACGGGCGAGTCGAGCGCCGGGAGCAGCAGCAGTAGCAGCAGCAGCGCGGGCAGTTGGCTCCTGCACCGTCACCACCGCGACGACGAGCCCGAGTACCGCTCGCGCCACGAGAGCCGCTCGACCGAGCGCCACGTCCGCGGCTCGCTCCGCTCCAGCCCGGCCCAGCTAGCCCAGCAGGTCCAGCAGCAGCAGTCGGAAGAGCTGCTCCTCGTCGCCGGGCACGAGGTCGTCAAGTCCAAGTCCTCCTCGAGCGTCGACGCCTGGGCGGAGGAGGCGCGGGCCGCCGGGGAGCGGCGCGCCACGAGCTCCGGCAGATGCGAGCCCGGCGGTAAGCCCGCGGCGGCGGCGACGGGCCCGGAGGGGAGCCGGCACCGGCTGCGCCGGGGCACGCGCGTCGTCTCGCCGACGAGCATGGAGAAGTGGAAGGAGGCGGCGCGCTGCGAGACGCGCAGCCGCGTGCTGGCCCCGCGCGACCTCGCCAGCCCGGCGGCGGCCCTCGAGGCGGTCGCCGGCCCGGCCGAGCCGAACGTCAAGGACCGCCAGCTGAACGGGCAGGCCTCGGCCGAGCAGCGGCCCGAGCCGGCCCCGCGGCCCGACGACGTCCCGGACCTCGAGCTGCCCGCCTACATCAGCACCCTCCTCGTCACGGTCGAGCGCAAGATCGAGAGGGTCTCGATCGACGACCTCACCTTCCCCTGCACCGCCTGCCGGAACATCGACACCGACGACCCCCTCCTCGGCTGCAAGTGCGCCGGGGACGGCTGCGACTGCGACAGCGAGGCCTCCTGCCGCTGCAACAACCCCCCGGCCACCAAGCTCGAGCAGGGCCGCAGCTTCGAGATCGCCGGCATCAAGCACATCGACAGCGACGACGAGGAGGAGGTTCGCATGGGATTCGGTGAGTAACATACTTTTCCAACGACTTTTACAACGTGCGCGCCCTCGAATGAAAACAAGTCTGCGGCACGTTATTGTCGCATAAATGTTTTATTTGAAAACAATTTATCCATGCCGTCAGAGCGATTGGCATATTAATTAAGCATCGTCAAAAAAAACACGAATTAACCTTATTTTTTCTTACACCGAATACCCACAATCTCCGTACTTGCGCATAAAACTCGACGTTTTACATTTTTTTCTTAATTAAAAACGCATAAACCACCAAATGTGACACGAATTCAACCACAACGACTTAACGTTACAAATTACTCTCTAAATAAAGTACCTCCCAAAATAACTTCCTTCTCCCCCCCCCCTCTCCATCTACCAACCGCGAGAAATTACACGTTCAACCTACTGACCAATTTCACACTCGAGACAGAGAGAAAGAACCAGTGTCGCAAGCTAACCATCCGCCCATCACCTCACCGCCGAATAATCTGTCCCTTCAACGGCAACAACAACAATAAAGCCATAACTAATAACGTCATTTCATCTTGAATCCTTGGAAAACCGGCTTTTGACTGGCTGAAAGTAGCCCAGAGTCGCGGCGACGATAAACGCCAAAACAACAGAGCTCCCCGTGAAAATGAGTAATTACACGGCACGAGAGCGCGCGCGTAGATGGACGAGGGGCGTGTGTAACAGGAAGCGCGATAGAGAGGGACCTGAGGCTTTCCTGCAATTACGGCCTAGCCTTTTCTATATCCATTATTAAATCTCCCGATGTTCCTAGCCCAATACCCCTCTCTCTCTCTCTTGGCTGCAGCGTCTGATATGACGTAATTGCCGGTTTCTGCCTGAGCTTTAGGCCAATTAGCGCATTACCAGGACGCCTCTTGTAATTTAATTTGTTGCTGTATTATAGGACGAGAGGGAAATTGAGTGAGCTGCCGGAGATTGATAAAGACGCGAGTTTATCCTCGAAACTATGCCTTGACTCTTTTCAAACGTTACAGCCGTTTTTTTTTTGAGAAACACGGATTGAATAATTAATGCAGACAAAGAAAATTCATTTGATACAAGGAGCACGCTTTATCGAGTGTCACTCGTTCGTTTGTATAGGTGTGTCTCCTCTGGTGTTTATACGGAACGACGCTTTCCTCGCTCGTCAACGCGTGCAACGAGCGTCAGCTCACACCTTCGTACTAGACGCGGATAACGAGAAGTCGGCTTCCTTTCTCGGGGATGGGGAGAGAAGCGAGAGGGAGAGAGAGAAAAAAAAGGACAGCAGGGCAATTAAAACGCAACGAACCACGCGTCGACATCCGTCGCGAATTTAATCCCCGCCTCTCTCTCTCTTCTCGACGTCGTTACTTTTTCATCCTTGTCGATCCGCCTGATTCACATTCCCAACACGTGCCAGACGCGAAATTGTCTCCCGGGGAGCGTTTCGTTCCACACAGTCGCGCGCACGCGCACACACGCGTACGGTACGCGTGCACGCATGCAGGTCCGGAGGTTTGACGAAAACGAGTAAGCAGTGGCTGAGAAAGAGAGCCAGAGGCCGCTCTCGAGATGTCGGCCGTCGTTCTTCATTTTCGAGAGCTACATACAGCAGAGCCAAAGTTCTGACACTTGCATAGGTAAACCTACACCGATGGAAAAATACATAGCCAAATACGCGGAAAGAAGGTTGATAGGTTAAATTTGTACGGTGCAATGAAAACAATAATGAAAGACTCGAGAAGGATTCGGTCGGCTAGAAAAATGTTTGAAAGAAAAAGCAGATATGAATCGTATACATAGCAGAGGGAGATAGAAGGGAGGGACTCTCGTTTTCACCGGGACGAGAGCAGCAGCTGCAGCGTGGTCGACTGGGCCGCGAGAGCCGCGAGGGGTTTTATCCGTGAGCTGCACGCGCGCACGCTCGTCACTCTGAATCAGCGCTCGGCTTATCCGCGCTCGGGGCCGCGGGACCTTGTCCGAGATCGCGAAAACAAAGGATGAAACGTGAGCCGCGCGCACGTGAGTGCTCCTTCGAGAGAGCCCAGGGTGTGGCTCTCTCTCTCTCTCCGTGGACGCGCGTGGGCGGGCTGCAGCTCGATTAGGTTACGAAAAAGCCCCGCTCTACCTCGCGACCGCATAATTCGCTTGGAGAGCAGGTCACACGTGTTCGGCTTAATTGCGATTGTTCCTTGGAAATTATTTGGGAGCCTCGAGATACTCTAGGCAGAGGGAGCGTTCTCGTCTTATAGGCGAGTTTTTTATGGTTATTTGAGAAACCGGAGTAGTACGGGAAAAAGGGTACGTGTATGGGGTGCGTGAAAGAGATGTCAGGAATTCTGGGCGCAAAAAAAATGTGAGCTTGATAATGGTAGACCGAGAGCAAATGCGAATTTAATTGCTGAGCTCGAGAAACTTTGTTTATACGGCATTGAGGATGATAAAGTGATGCGAGACTATACGCTTCGGGCACAGGTTTAGTAACTTGTTACACTTGACTTTTAATTATTTTATTGGTATGCAACAACCATTCTTTTTCTCAAAATTTTTCAGCGCAAACTCAATTTGCTTTCAATTATTATCGGCATGAAAATTAACCGAAAAACTATTTCTATACAATAATCTGTACGACAGTGCCAGGAGCTCGTAAAGCAAAAGTTCATTCTCACTGATATCCTACCAGTCTGCATTCCTTGCAGTCCTTATACTGAAGGCAAGAGTATATCAACCGACCTCGGTTGATCAAAAAGCTCTTGGGTGTATCTCAAAGTCGTCCGGCTACCAATAAACTTCAATTTTCCGCTCGCACTTGGCAGTATCGCGTCAGGGTGGAACCGATTGCGCCCACACTCGCACAGCCAGGTTAATCCAACCAGCTCAACAGAGCGATTCGATAAACTCGCTATTTTCATGCTCGCCACTGTAGACCTGTTCACTTGTCCTTCCATCCTTGGATAAATCGTAACATTCGAAACTCCAATATTTTCATCATCATTACCACAATTGAATTACCTTATTACCTTATATGCTCCCCTACAATCATCCCTTTAATCAAGCTGTAAAAGTTGCTGTCTATGAAAAAAGGCTTGGCCGCAGTAATAATCGGCATAAAGCAACGAGCCCTCCCTAAAAGCTACAGTTCCCAAGACGACGCGCGTTGCAGGAAGTTCGGGCCCTCGAGGTCTGCGGACGCTTTTAATTAGCGCATGCCGCTCACGCGAGAGCTCGTGTCGCCCGTGTATAGCCCCGAGCCGGGAGCAACGAACCTCCATAGTTGCAGCAGCAGATACTACCTCTTGTTCTTAACGTCCTAGGGACGAGATAATGGTGGGAGGGAGGGATGGTGTTGCGCCCTGGCTCCTCCTGCTCTTTACCCATCGCCGGAAATGGATGGCTGTCCAGTGCGACAAATGGCACCCTCTTCATGGGCTCTTGTAATTTTCTTCAACAGTTGGATGGGGCTTCTCTCTCTCTCTCTCTCTCTCTCTCTCTATCTTACTCTCTCGTGTTCGGCCTCCGATTAACGTAATCGACGCGATTAGCTTGGATCTCTGTTTGATTTCTCATCCTTCCAAGCCCTTCCCTAAGTAGTCTTTCAAACGATCTCCATCCACTGTCGGTCATTTGGTATAGGAGCTTCTTGACATGCGAAACGAACTAAGCTACTATGCAAAAATCTAAGATGAAAAGCGTCCTTTTTCAACTATTCAGTTAACGAGTCCTTCTGGATCGATTGTACTTGTCCCCTTAAGGGTTTTCAATCCAGTCGCGTGGAAAATGTCTGCGAAAGACTGAAAGATCAAGTAGACCTCCAACTTCGATTGATCTGTGCATGTGAGAACAAATATAGGGGAAGGTCGGGCATAACGGACACCTTAAGGGAAAATGAATAAAAAATATATATACCCTTGATAAATATAATCAATTAAATTTTTTTCTTA
>JAPYYQ010002278.1:0-20732 GCA_030522585.1 Anagyrus pseudococci | reverse complement strand
TGCCACAGAACTTTCGCGTCAGACACATGTCCGTCACAAGTCGGTCATATGTCGGGTCATATTCTCAATTTTAAAATGTCCGGTCATTCCGCAACACTAAATAAAGCGCACCCGAGAGAGATGAGGCAGGAGTCGCGTCATAGTTGTCTCAAGACAAATACGAGGAGAGAGGGGAAGCGCCGAGGGGGGACGTGTAGGGAGCGTAGTCCAGGAGCACATTACCTCAATCAAGCGATGGACGTAGATAATAGGCGAGGAAAAGAAACCTATGGAGTTGCTGTGGGACGGAAGGGAAGGGAAACGCGGACGAGAGAAGGAGGAGAAGGAGAGAAGCGATCGAAGGCGGCGTCGATATATACCGCAGCGTTATAGCTCCTCTACAGAAACTGCCTGCTCGCGTGTTATTCTTTTCTCTCCTTTTTTTTTTGCCTCTTCGAATATATCCATACGTACAGCGTTTATACGCTCTCGCCCGAGTAAATTGTACGTACGCGTGTAAGAGTGTGTGCATGTCCCCGTATACATTGGCGTTTTTTTTTCTTTTCGCTCGACTAAAGAGTCTCGAACCGAGAGCTTATAAGTGAGAGCGAGAGAGAGAGAGAGAGATAAAGCAAGGCGTTTTACGGCGCGGCGAGCAGGTGAGCTGCCAGGAGGCACGCACCGGCGCTGCTGCCGCCGCCGCATGCTCTCCCGCTCCATCGACCAAACTCGTTCTCCGTGTGTGTGTGTATACATGCCGAAGGCAAAAGACTGCACAGCACACGCAGGGAGTGCGCACGCCCAAGCCGCGGATGATCTCATCGTCCAGTTCGTCCTCCGAAAACCGCGCGCGACAGAGAGAGAGAGAGAGAGAGAGAGCGAGTCTACCGGCCTCCAACTTTTGCCTCGCTTGCTCCTCTTTTTCATCAGAGCTCGCAAATAGAAACCGGCGTCAGCGGCAACAGACCAGCGGGGCCCTCAAGAGTTGCGTTATATACATAACAGCCCAAGCCGCCAGCGACTACCTGTGGCGTAGCGCGAGAGAGGAGCCCCATTGCGAAAGAGAGCCACTTCGCGGCGCGCCCGCGGGGACCCATCATAGCAAACATAGGTGTGCGCCTGTAGCTCCAGAGAGGATCTTTCCCGGAGAACAAATGTTAAGCCGGACGGGGGGGGACGACTGGCTCCAGGTGCTCGCGCGAGAGAGGCGTCGGCTGCACTCGAGAGAGAGTGTCCCCCCAGCGTGTACAGGACACAATAGAGGCCCCGCTATACACATGCTATGCAGCGCGAGCCAGGGAAAATCGGAGCAGCCTCGCTCGAAACGGAGCGCGCGCGAGAGAGAAGGAGAGAGCGAGCGCGCCAGCGTAACGGGCGCGAGAGAGACGGAGCGAGAGCACCGGCGGCCAACACCCGTGCGTGTGTGAGGCCCCTCGCGCGCGGGCTACACGCTGGCTTGTGGACAGACGTACAATGATACCCGGGGGACGCGCGCTATTCACCGGAATAGCAGAAAATTTGAAAGGGAGCGAGCGAGAGAAAGGGAGGGAGAGAAAGCGAGGGCCATGGCTGGGACACACGGCGGCATCGATCGGCCGAGGACGTGCCCTCGAGGCGGCTGTCAGAGAGGGCTGAATCAGCCGCCGGACGCGCTGCTAATGGCTAGGGGGGGTTGCTGCCACTCAGACTCTAGGGGATGCGAGCGAGAGAGAGGGAAAGAGACTTCGGAGCGCCAGAGAGACTTACCCCCAGGAAGGAGGATGATTTATCCACGGGCAGCTGCTGCTCCGGATTTATCCGGGGACGACGGCCCGTTGCTCCCGCAGGCGGGGCCGATGAAGGAACGCTGCTCGCCGCGCACCAACTCGATCGTTGTCGTCGTCGCGTTGCTCTTTGGCGGCGGCGCCCGTCACCAAGGCATCGTCGAAAAACCACTGACTCTCGCTCGTCGGCGCGGCGCGCGGTGTGCTGCTGCTGGCAGCGGCGTCGGCGGCCAGCTCTCTTACTCGCTCTTCCCTCTAGCGCACCTACTCCTGCGAGAGCCCGAGAGGGGATAGATGACTACCGTACATGCATGTGCACACACGGACGGCGACGCGTACACTACTACAGGATCGGAGCCAAGAGAGAGCTCCTCCCGCGACGACTCACCGTTATTCCGTGCTCTCCACACACCTTTTGCCCGGAGCGGTACACACTCGCGCGGCGCCTATGCACAGACACGCAGCCACACGTAAACACCCCCGCAGTGATACTCCCTCTCCTGGGGGGGTTTGCTGTGTACACACTCTCTCTCTGCGCCTACGTACACGCACACGCCGCCGCTTTACGCACGAGAGAAAGAGCGAGAGAGCTTGTCGGTCCTCGTCGCGCAGCTGCCGAGGCTGTATTGGAGAGGCGCGTGTCCTGGAACACACTGCTGGCCACGGTGTGCGCGCGCGCGCTCCGTTAGTCACGGGGGCATGCGTTTTTGTACTATAATATAAAGGAGCAAGCGAGACACAGCTGCAGCTCCTCTCTTTCTCTCGCTCCTTTTCGTATTTCCTCTCTTCTTCCTTAGGGGGTAGATATACCTACACACCCGAGCGAACTTTATGTATGTACGAATCATCCGCGTCGCGCGCGCGCACGTAATAAAACGCTGCGGCGGCGCGCTCCTCTTCTCTTCTTATGGGAAAGAGGCGGGGCCAGAGTGCCAAAGAGCGCCGTGCTGGAGAGCAGGCGCGCGGAGGCGCGAACTTACGAATTTCGCAGAAACCGCACTCTGCGCTATTATAGTCGGAGTAAGCCGTTCTACATATAGATATCTCTCTATGTGTATATGCATATCTGCGCGATTTGCATTCTCTCTCCCGCAAGAGCGCGAGCCATAATGGACTGTACGTGCCGAGCTGGGCTTTCTGATCGATGCGACTGCCTTGCACCACTGCACTTGGTATTAAAGAGGCCTCCTCCGGCCGTATGATACGTGCGTGTGCGGACGCCCGGTCGCATTGCTATTCTATAGACTACACATGCACCTGCCTATTTTGAGCAGAGAGCCCAGCTAGCCGATAGGCCGGAAGGACTCGAAAGAGTGTATCGATCGACAAAGATAGCCAGGCTACTTAGTCGATCGATCTTTGATGATTTTTCAGCGTATCAGCAAATTTATGCGTCTCTTGTGTGCGCTATATTTTTTTTTACACGCAATTGCGAAAACGGAAAATTACGAGGCTCGGTCGTGTAACGAGCTCTGGCATTTTTACGGCGGTCTATATAGTTTATCTCACCTTGTAACACTTACTCGCGCGTTTATGATAAAGCATCAATTTTTCGGAGCGTGTATATCCTACTCAGAGATACGACCATTTCAACGAAAACTACAAGCCTATCATAGTGAAAACGTCTCTAGAACTTTTTCTTTTGCCCCGGCGCTGAGAGAACATTTAATAAAACGAGATTACGCGCTAGAGATCAAAGGTCGCGGACGACCAAGAAAGAGAGCGTAGATTAAAAACGAAGCGCGCAGTGACGTCTTTATTGAGCCCGACGACGTTCTCTGGTACACAGTGTGTGTTTTTTTTTTTTCAGAAAAATGCTTAAAGCGTTAGAAGCTCGCATACCGAGGGAGCTATTGTTCCAAGCTCTTGAGAGAGAGACCATAGCTTGCGCCTATACTTTCTTGGGAATGTCGGAAGAGAGGAATGCCAGTCTATAGAGAAATTTTAATAAGGCGACGATTGCTTTGCCATTGATCGATTTATTATCGGATAACGAAGGAAAACAAAAATATAAACTTTGTAAAACGATACAGGCTGCGCTTTTACGCGCGTCTCGAGAGGCGCGCAGACAAAGCGTTTTATTCAAAACGCGCGTAACGCGAGCGGACCTCTAGTTACGGTTTGTCTCAATTACTGTTATATCTTCTAATGTAATCAAATTTACAGTGTGTCCCGAGACTTATGCAGCGACGGCGTTTGAGTGAGCAAGTCGGATAATTAGACGCTTACTTTTGTTTTGTTTGTCAACGATTAAACTGAGACTATTTTTTTTAGAAAAAGGAAAAAAAGCAAGTTTAAGAATTCTATTACACGGAAACTCGAATAAACAGCGAAATTCGAAAAAAAAAAAATAACTTGCTGATTAGTCGAATTTCATTCGACGCGACATGAGAGTGTAAAGTCCAGTCGGCGTACAAGTCGAGCGAACTGGACATTTCGACTCTGATATTTAAAGCTTGAAATTAGAGTCGGAGTTTATCGGGACCGGAAGAGCAGGACACCTACTCTGCTCGTTCTCTCCACTCGACGCGCAGCTCACGACGCGGTTGCGTAATCAAGAATTTGATAATCTTCGCATTAAGTAAAATGATAAATCGTGATCAAATTTTATCATCAACCCGCTCTCCACAGCCTCAATACCCCCCTCGCATTAGCCGACTAAATTTTAACGAAAATCATTATGTCAATGTGATTCTTATATAAACACGTTAACGTTAAATATATAACACTCGCTCACCGACAATTGCCAATTCTCATTCTCTTCCCGCGGGAAAGTCCGATACAAGTCTCACGCTCGACTGGTGTTGACAATGTCCGGGTGGAAGCAGTAGCCGAACTCTGCGAGGCTCGCGTCATCGGCTCGAAAACGGGCCGCTGATTTATTTTACGAGCGCCCCCTCCCCCCGTATACACACATTCGATCTTCCCCCGTAAGACGTTGGCCTGCTTGACCGTCTCACCCTCCCTCGCCCCGCCGGTCTCGGCGTATACCCCTCCCGTGCAGCTCTTTCCTCCACATAAGCGAGAGAGCAGTTTGGCAGACATTCAGAAAATCCCCCCGGGTCGATGTTATTCTAAATGCGCATCGACGCCTCGACAAATAGACGACACGCGCGCTCTTCTTTCCAGCGCCTCTTGTTTCGTTTTATTTTTCTTTTCTTTTTCTTTTATTTTTTTATTTTTTTTGAAACTTATGCTTTTTCTTTGGCATACTTTATGGGCATTGTAGGTATGGAATATTTGATATTTCGGCGACTGTCTAGTTTGTTCTACGTTTCTTTCTTTTGGTGTTTGAAGAATTTCTTTTTCTTATTTTCGTCGATGACAAATCAATCGAATACCATCGGTACACGAGGGAGGAAATTTTTTTTTTCAGCGCTTAGATGGAAATAGACAAGTTTTACGGGCGTAATACTAAATTGATTTTGACGTGTTTCGAGATTGTGTAATGAGTGATGGGTAAGGGGGAGGGGCAAATAGTTGGCTCGTCTACGCCATTCGCTTCTCGAGTGATTCGTTTAAAAAGAATTAACTTTTAATTAAGGTAACAAGGGAAAATAAAATAAATCGGCGCTGTTTATTCGACTGACATTTGAGAAGGAAGTTCCGATTGCTCTCTCGGTCTACCTATCAACCTTTTGTTTCGCGTTCGAGAACGTTATTTTGTTGGCGGTTTTTAATATTTATAAGTTCTCTTTTTAATAATTTTATAATTTATATCGCAAATGGATTAATAATTAGCAGCTTTATGCAATTTTTTAGTCTAAATATTTTTTATTATGTATTTATTATTATGATATTTTTTATTATGAATATTTTTTAATGAATCAGATTATCTTGTTTTTTTGTTATTGCTATGAATTATTATGTGTAAATCTAGAGAAATTATTGTTGAATTACAGCAAAAACATTTTTGTAAAGTTTGTAACAGTGATTGTTTATTAAAAATTACATTTTCATTTTGTTTTTATTTTAACAATATAAAGATCACAAATGTTACCTTTCATTAAATAAATATCTTAACGTGTATAGTTTATCTTTTAAAATGGCTCTTAGAGCCTGTTTTTAGATCTTATAAAATGATATTCAACAATTGCCATTTAGTTTTTGTTCTCAATTCGCCAGTAAATATAACAGCTTACTGAGAAGTTTTGCAATTTCATTACATGTTTTTCCTATTAAGGAGATTGATCACCATTAAATTGGTGTCTCCAAAAATTGAGACTTTTGGCAATCACACATTGCTTTCAGAAAAATAGAAAAATACTGAAAACTCAAAAGTATAAATAAGCACGCTAAATTTGTTTTTACAGTATTTTTTTGCAAAAACAGTTAAATAAAAAAATTTGGGAAAATAAATTAATGAAAAAAATTAAATAAAAATTGGAAAATTATCTCCTACAATCAAAGGAATTCATCTACCATAGTATCATGTAACGTGCCACCATTAATGACAGGATAATTGATCAAGTTCATTTTTCCTTTATCACAAAACCAAGGTCTCGAGGTTCCATATACTGTTTAATAACTTCATCTGTGATTTTACTCCTTGCTTCTTGATGTGCACCCACAACTTTTTGTAAAATTTCAATTAATTCTTTCTTCAGTTCTCCAGTTAAAATTTCACCACTTGTATAACCCTGGAAAATTATGAAAATTAGAAAAAGAAAAAAGATTAAAAAATTAAAGAACAAAAATAAAAATTGTTTACTTTTTGTATTTCTTCTAGTCTCTTGTCATCTTCTAAAAAGAATCTTAACCACTGATAGGATATATCAACTTCACAATTTCCTCCCAATCTTCTGTGATCTTCAAGAGTTGCTTGACCACCAGAAAAGGCATGTTTGTTAATTTTTGTCTTTATTTGTTTTGGAGTATCCGTAAGATATATTGC
The DNA here is from genome assembly GCA_030522585.1 of Anagyrus pseudococci. Taxonomy (NCBI): domain Eukaryota; kingdom Metazoa; phylum Arthropoda; class Insecta; order Hymenoptera; family Encyrtidae; genus Anagyrus; species Anagyrus pseudococci. The sequence continues at coordinate 14,096 of JAPYYQ010002278.1, read as the reverse complement.
AGAGTTATCATCACTAGCAGACATTTTTGTCTTTGCTCCTTGCAAAGCTGGGAAGAATGAAGAATGCAGTAAAGCAGGTTTTGGGTGATTAAGTCTAGGTGCCACATCTCTTGTCATTCTAAAGTATGGATCTTGGTCTATTGCACAAGGAATAAGACATGGAACTATAGCTTTTTTAAAAATGAAAGGAAAAGTACTACAAAGGGCTGGGGCAGCTTGCGTTGGGGGAAAACTGATTTTTGCCACTGGATCACTGTCACCCAATCCGAAAATGCCCTTAATCTGGTTATAAGTAACACATTTTTGAATTCTTATCATATTTTGGTAATAGGCTTGATTCTGTCCTATATGTTCCAAATTGGAGAAAATAAAAGTTTTCTCCAATCTAAACCCACATGCTATGATATCTTTGGCATTTGCGTAGGCTAATTTGATAGCTTCTTCAATACTTAAATTCTTCCATATGGCTTTTTCATCATCCGACAATTGTATAACAAGAGGCACATCAAACACATCTTGTAGCCACTTGCAAAACATAAATGGTATAAGATGACCTAAATGCATAGATTCTGAGCTGGGTCCTCTACCAGTATAAAGGTAAAATGGTTTTCCTTTCTCGTACAAATCAAGTATAGTGTGCATATCTCTATGAGAAAAGAATATACCTCGTCTAAGGAGATGATGCGGCTGCTGACCTGTGATTTTTTCAAAGCGGCTAAGCAATTCATCATCAATCTTTGAACTTCCAAACTTTTCTGAAACAAAATGTTATATTTATATATTAGCTACTACTGTTCAAGAAACTTTGAAAACCAATTTATAAAAAGATTGAAATGTTTGTAAATAGTTTAATTGAACACCAGTTTTGCAGTCAAATTTCAAAGATAACAATCACACTTTGTAAAGAAGACAAAGCAGAAATAAAATAGAGCTGTACAAATTGTTAGGCTACTCACTTATGAGTTTGTCGTAATCGATGCCGGAGTCGTTCTGGCTAGTCACCGTCCAAGGTGTAACGACATCCTCGGATTCAACGGAGCCGTTAGCCAAAGGTTTCACCTCCTCGATCGTAGCAGCTTGTACCTCTGCCATATCTCGAAATTACGCTATCTAAAAGTACGCTAAAAGTAACTTGCGTGGCTAATACACCTGGCTGCTTCGATGCTCGCGGTTTCGTTTCGTGTGGCTTGTACACCTCAGTATTTCGTCATCCTCCTGCTTTGCGGACTTTCGCACACACGTGTACACACGTGTTCAAACGGGCCGTATTGCCTGTACAGCACGGGAAAAACGATTGTGCCTCACCGCAGGAGGAAGAAGGTGGGGTTGAGCTGCCGAGGTTAGATTGTGCGCGTTCAAAACTCTCTGACTGTCACAAAGTGCGAAAAAATAAGTCACTGACACTGGCAAAAACACTTTGAAAAATGCTTAACCTCGCCAGCTCACGAAGGATGTAAAAGCCCTGCTAAAGTATATTCCATTTAAAAGCTTGTCGTCCTTGCTGACTTTTTAAACTTTTGTCCTTTTAAACGCAAGGGAAAATTTGCAAAATAGGTAATATCGCACGAGAGAGCTTCGTCGGTAATATTCATCGCGTTCGCGAAGGTAAACATTCGGTGCGTTGGGAAAGCGCCTTTATAAAAGCGGCCGTCTCTCGTCAAGAGAGAGAGCGGGGGAGTAAAGCGGGATCCCCGTGCGTGACGTGGTGGCTCGTGGCCGCGAACAGCAGCGTTTAACAAGCACAGAACGCGAGAGATAGAGATAAGGGCGATAAAAACACATGCTCGCACGCGACAGACGCGTAGCCAAGCAGAAAAGTCCTGACGTGGAAAAAAGCTTTTCTCGCCGATCGAGTTTTCCCGTTGCCGACTGCTTTCACCGCTAACGCCAACAATATGTCAACGCAGGAAAATAACGATAATGTAAGTAGCCAGTTGGAGGTTTTTTATTTCATTTTACCTTGGATTTAGCTGGACTCGAATTGTTGTAGCAGCCGGTTGTTTTGCCGTTCAAAGTTGTGTGATGTGATATTGTATTTTCTTAACCTATATATTGTAGCTGGATATTCTGGAGCTTTTGTTTCTTACCAAGTGTTTTGTCTTTGCAGGTAATTAAAATTGATAAATGGGACGGAGCAGCTGTCAAGAATGCACTAGATGATGTTGTGAAGAGTATTTTAACCAAGAAGTACAATTATATAGAGAATTTTGCTCTGTTAGATGGACGCTTAGCATTAAGTGCAATTGCGGTTGCTGTAGCAGCCACTGCTCTCGCTTGGGATTATTTTTATCCCTTCCCGGCATCAAGACCGGTGCTGGTTGTGTGTGTCGTTATATATTTTATACTTTCAGTAATTATAACACTTTATACTTCTTACGTAGAGAAAGGAATCTTTGTTGTTGCAATTCAAAGGTATGTGTGCCATTATTTCAAGTATAACTGTTTGCTTTGATTTATTTTTTGACATAAATATGAGTTCTTAAGACCACTACTGTAAGCTATAATATTTTTCTAAATGTTATAGGGATCCATCAGGGTACGATCCAGACATTGTATGGGAAGCCAGCTCTTACCTGAAAAAATATGATGATAAATACAATTTAGTGCTGTCAATGAAAAATAAAGCAACGGGTGTTGTGAATGAGACATCAGTTATAAAGTCAGTAGCTAACTTTATAGACGTTAATGGAGTTGTGATACCAGAGTTAGTTGAAGCATTTGTGTCAAAAATGCATGATAGCTTATCAGTTCAACGAAAAGACAAATGATAAATTTACATTTTACATACAAACATGTGTACATTTTTTTTTAAATTCTTTGTGATACTTTAACAAAGACCGTATTCTTTAAATAAAAAATGTTCAGAGTTACAACTATGTTAAACCAATTTTGAACTTCACTCTTCACATGCACAATTTATCATTAATTTAATTGAAAACAAATTGATTTTATATCAAATTGTACAGCAAATGACTTGATTTTTTTTTATCTTAGCTATTTGCATAAGGAATGAAATGATTTTGTATTTACTACACAATTTTTTTTAAAAAGCTTTATAATTTGCATTGTAATAAATATTAAAATTTATTAATATAAAAATCTTTTTTCTACTGCAATGATTAATGTGTTTGTTTAATAACTTATAACACACCACAGAGAAATAAAATTATTTGTATGGCTTTCTAATCTTAACAATGTGAAAGTTAGAATGATTAATTTATTAACTTTCAACTTATTACTAAATTACTTTGAGAAATGTATTGATAATATTTTTATTCATACTTGTATACAATCATGATTTACTAACATTTCTCAAAATTGCATAAATTATCAAATGTTCAATAATTTTTCATACATTTCAATAATAATGTATTTTGATTTATTGACAAAATTATACTTATAAACAAAATCAAAATTTTTTTAATTTTCAACGATTTTGTCTTACCCGCTTCTTTATTAGTCCAGTTTCCATTGTGTACCCTAACCTCAACGTTGCATAGCGAATGGTCATATCGAAGCTTGGATAAACCAATGGAATGCTATTTCTTGTAATCTGATATTGAAAACATCCATAAGCTACAACGCCATTCGACGATTTCAAATTCTCACAAGTTAACGAATCGGCTTATTACCAAACCTCGCAAATCTTTTAGCAGTTACGACCAAAACACAAACATTGAAGTTTGACTGCTCTTTTTAACCGTTAAAATTTGATTGTTGACTTGATTTTACTCATAGCTATTGTAAATTTGTTATAATGACTGAACAGCAGCAAGAAACAAAGTGCATTACCCTGAAAGGGTCTGCTGAATTGTTAAAACAGTATCTTTGTAAATGTCTTAATTTGGTTAACTTAAATTGATATTTAACAGTATTTATCAATCCATTTAATTATTTGTTATTTATTTACAGTATATGGAATCAATAGCATCTTATATCAAAGAGGAATCTATCCACCAGAGACTTTTGAACCTGCTGAACATTTTGGATTGTGTATTTTGATGTCAACGGATCCTAAAATAAAAAGCTTTTTTGATAATGTGCTTGGTCAAATTCAAGAATGGCTTATACAGAGAAAGATTGAAAAAGTCACTTTAGTCATCATAAACGTTAACACAAAAGAAGTTTTAGAAAAATGGGATTTTAAAGTAGATTATGAAACTAACTCATCAAATGGCAATGGAGAAATCAAAGGTGACAATAAGCTTCCCGATGTAGGAACAAAAGATGTTAAAACAATCCAAAAAGAAATTCGTGAGGTTATACGGCAAATCACAGGTATACTTTAAATAAATTCAGTATTTATTTGTGTTATTTACAATTTCTGCATTCTAATATTTCTTTCAGGAACCGTTAGCTTTTTACCTCTTCTTGATTGTTTATGTTCATTTGATATTTTGACTTATACAAAACCAGAATGTGATATACCTCAAAATTGGGATGAAACCAGTCCTGTATTCATTGCCAACAGCCAAGAAGTTCAATTAAGATCATTTTCTACTTCTATTCACAAAATGGATACCGTTGTAAGCTATAAAAATACTTAAAATTTGTACATATTGTGATAATTAAGGGAAAATGATTGTACACAACTCAATATTCACTCAACCTATGATCATTTTTTCTTAAAAATATTTTCTCTATGAGAAACGTTTTTAAAATATTAATTTAATAAGCAAAACAAAAAGTATTCAAATTTTGTAACTGATCACTCAAAACCAATTATTTAATTATAAACAAACTTGTTCTTAAAGAATTTTAATTGTTAATAAAGTTTTACTCTTTTATAGAAATTATTTTCTTTCATTTATATTTCAACAGAAGCATAACTAATTCAATTACTTTTCTTATTCAAAGAGTGAACAATAAAGCTCTGAGATTAAATTTTGAATAAACAGCATTTTAAAAAAAATTGATAATTTGAAATAAATTGAAATCAAACAAGAAACTTTTTACAGTAGAGATGAAACTAAAAATAATCATCCAAGCGGATAAGCAGGGTAAAAACAATGAAACAACAAAAAGCTTTAAATTAATTAATCTCATTTTATTGTTTACTAATACAAGTTGATTCGGATGTCTTATCCGATTGATTTCCTTGCAACCCACTTGATTAGATGTATAAAGAAATGGAAATACTCAATACTGGTTACTTAAAATATCTCCATGGAGTCGTGTAACAAATAAAATCTTCGAGTTTCTGGAACAACGTTTTTTTCTCTTTCTTTTTTTTTTTCGTCTTTTATAAAAGGCTGGTGTCGTCTTGTGTCCATCATGTGTATATGCAATAACAAGTTTTCGAAATTCAAGTCGGTAAAATCCAAGCGTACAAGTATACAAACAAACGAGTTATATCCTATTTAACGCTATATCTGGTACCTCATAAATATATATATACATATTCATGTGTATATATATTTATATATATATTTATATATTTATTTATATATATATATATATGCTTCGTGCGACTAAAATTGGCTTCTCCCTTTAAATTCACAGTGCAGATCGTTTATATCTAAATATACTATGACACACGCACTGCACGTACAGCTTACGCTCGACGCCGCGTCGAGAGCGTCTCCATACATTTATTCACGCGAGGGCCATAATCGGGAGTAACCGAAATAATATGCGCGACACTCGCGTCCGACCATCGTCTCTTTCTCTCTTTCACGCTAGTGTATGCCCACATACTCTCCGTACCTTTTTTTATTTACCTCCTCTCATTCTCACACTCTCTCGATACCTCGACTTTCGTGCTTTACAGAAACATACGACTGATTAGCCCCTGCTTTCGTTTTTTTTTCCATAGTCGCAAAGGCCGAGAGCCGAATTCGCTGAATTAATAATTTAATCAGACACACTCTCTCTCGCTCGCGTCACTTGTTTATGCTTGGCTTTACGACCACGCCAAATAGAATATCTTACTTTTTCTATTACAGCGACCGTTGCAAAAGATACAAACTTGTTCTCTCTTTTTCGCTCTCTTTTTTTTTTTTTTGCTCAGTTATGATGAAGTTAGGGGTTGGGGGTAAAAGAAGAAAGTCGATTCGCCGCGGCTCGAGGATGGGTTTTTTTTTTCTTCTTCTTCCCTTTGGAATAAAATAAATTAGCGCGAGTTGCGGGGGCCCCCCAAGTTACTTATATATATAGCGGCGCAAATGAAGTTTCGAAAAATTTTTCATTGTTACACAGCTTTTTTTCCCTTTTTTTCTTCTTCTTCTCTTTTACTTTCACAAGTAGTTACGGACGTGAGGAGGCAGGGAAAATTTTAAGTATACACAAGCTTTAATTAAAGTCGGTATTCTTCCCTACCGTTACAATATCATACAATCACGCGTCTTGTAAGACACTGAAATATCAAATAAAAGTGTCTTTTCGTTTACTTTTTATTTTCCTCTCCCTCATCCCCCTCCCCCTATATTTTTAATTTTCAACTTTCTGTTTAGACAGCAAGAAAGGCAAATTAGTCGCGAACTCGCTTGGGTTACTTCAACGCTAAAGTAATACTGATATAGCATACGTAAAGTTAAACATTAAAACTTCAATGTTTGAACAATGCCGTTCTCTTTTTTTTCTGTTTGTTAATTTAAGACTTTAAATTGAAAAATTAATATGCTGTAAAATTGCGGGTTGACGAAAAGACGCTCTTTACAATAAATAAGTCGATGACGAACGCGTGATACATACAATATTTTACAATATGTGCAGCGTCTTATAATTTCGTTATTTTTTCATCGGAGCGAATGGGTCGGTTGTTTATACAATCGCAGGCTTTGGTTTCTCGCTACCCCATTAGAAAAAATCATCAGTGTTACAGAGAAAATAGACATAGACTCAATCGAACGAAACGAAGTTTTAAGCATACTCCGGTATATAAACCGGATTATATTCGTTGAATTAATTGACATATAGACTTATACTTTTGAGATCAAGCGAGTATTATTTTCTTTCTCTTTTTCAATTGCAACTAGATAATAATCTCTTATAATATTGTAACTTTGTGCAACAATAAAATATATTATATAGCCAATATTTCTCGCGATCGATTCAGCCATATTAAATCATTTCAAAATGCCTACTGCACAAAAATTAAGTGCTAATACGCTTAAATCGGCTCATTAAGTTTTCAGTGGCTCTTAATAAAATCATCGTTATAATTGGCAAATCAACACGTTTACAATGTAATGACTCTCTCTCGCAATAATACTTGTCAAAACACATTTTCACTTATCAATTATAATTGTACGCTATACGTATTATCCACGTTATAATTCGTAATTTCTTTTAATTTTCACAATCAGCTACATATCACTCACTTGAAATATAATTCAACAGTTAAATTATTCGATAAATAAACTTTTAAATTGAACGACGACATATTTGATATAATGACATATGAATATTTTAAAAATACCACCAGCAGGAACTATGCCCTTACGTTAAAGCTCGGCTAATTTTCTTTACAAACTCTCAAATTAATTCCATAAATCGTGATTTCTGCAAGGGTACACGATAATTACAACTTTGCTTTTTTTCTTCTTCTCGTTTCAACTGCGACGATGCTTTCGAGTGAAATTCAATGGTCATGCGCCATTGATCGATTAATTAACCGATGAATTGTACAATATCAAAATCTTATAGAATATTCGTAGCACGAAAACAGTTAAAATCGCAGTTACACTTTATTTGTTTTTTCTTTTCTTCTATTTTCAACGATACAGTTTTAGCTCTGAGTTAAAGTTCCTTTCTCTTACGCCTTATATTTACGCCTGTTTATATTTCTTTATCTTCTTTTTTTTTGTTTGTTTGTTTATAATTTACACGTCGCTACTTCTTACAAGCTAACTTTCGATGATCGCCCAGCTCGAGTCTTAAATACAAACGGCAACGACACATCGGCCTTACTTTTATCTCTTCGCAAATAGCACGACATTTGTTTAGGCATAAAATATCGTAAAATAAACTTTTTATTATTACTTTTATTTTATTTTTATAATTAGCTAGAAGCAGACTCGAGGCTGATTTCGAGTTCACCTTTTTCTTCTTTTTTCTTATTTTGTTATACTTTTTTTTAACCGTTTTGTTCTTTTTTTTCAATGACTTTCTTCGAGACTTCCACGCAGATATTTGGAGATTTTCTCTTTCGATCGCTATGTACGAAATTAAAAAATGATTACGTTAAATAAAGCTCTATTTCACGTCTTGCGCTAAACACGTTTTTATTGACTTTGCAGGATGTTTACAAATCTTCACGCCGAGGTGACGATTTGTTGACAAAGAGATGATTTATCCTTACGAAAATTATTAAATTATTTACACCTGCTTAGAAGTATTTTTTTTTTCAAGTAAGGTAAATTCACTTGTTGGTAAAGTCTTTCTCGTCGCAAAATAATGGAGTATTAATAAAATTACTGACACAATATTTTTTTCTCTTAATTTTCAATATCGAACCGGTGCTAACAAACGAAACCAAAATCGACAATTTTGTTTCTAACAAAGATACAATGTTACAATCAACGTTAAAATATGCGCACTCCAGATCGCGTAATTTCTCTTTCGTACTCGAGTACAAGAAAGAGAAAGAGTTTGAAAATACAAACACTACTTAGGCTGATCACTTGGCAGAAGTTTGTTTCTTTTTTTTTATCTCTCAAACTGTGATGAAAAGCGTAGGACACGGGGATTGACTAGCTTCTTTTTTTTTTAATCTCGCAACTGCAAGACCGAATATTATATAATTTAACTTTTTTTTCCTTTTCTTCAGAGGACTTTACGTTCCTTGCACTCGAAAATTATTTTAATTACTTAGGTTCACAGTAAACTTTTAACGTTTACTTTTTTAACGCTAATTTTCACATTTAGGGATTTTTCCCTTTTTACTTTTAACATTCATTCTTTCACTTTCTCTTTTTTTTGTTTTATTCTCGCAATCTTACTTTCTATATATGCAATGTTTTACAAATAGTTTTTTAATTACCATTGTGTATGATATCAGCGACGTTTCTATGGTAATATAATCAGAGATGAATAAAAATACCTTAAACTCCCGTGTTCTTATGTACAAAAATATTACTGAAACACTTAGTATTATTAGTAGAAAGAGAGCGTATAAATAATTAACACACTTTACGTATTTTTTATAATATTTTAACGAAAAAATCTGGAAGAATTAAATTTGAAACAAATGACAATAGTTTATTTGAATGGTAAATACAGTTTAATTACTTCCGCGTGTACACGACACTATATAATAGTGGTCCTCAAATTGTAATTCACAATATTCCTCTTTCGAATTTCTCTTGCCTTTATGTCAACCGAAATAATTAGAACATTGAAATAAAACCGTAATGTTTATTTGTCGAAAAAACAAATCAATAATGCATTTGGTAGAATAAATATTTAACATTAGTTTATCATTGATTTTTCACTAATCGAATTTTTGTAGTTATCAGTCTTTCGTCTTCCAGAGAAAATCGAAAGCAGAAACCCACTCTTATACATGTTACAAGAAAACAATAAAAGCAACAAAAAATGGAAATAATATACAATAACCAACACGATTCGACTGTACAGAACTGTGTCTCTAATAACTTTGTACAAATCCCGCGTTTTGCGTTCACATAACACTCGACGAGGAGAAAAAAAGATCTACACACAGTCCATTAATTCTCAAGTTCAGCGGCACTAGTAAGCTTGCACGGACATTTATAAAGTTCTCGTTCTTTGTTTTTTTTTTAATGACTACACACGTGTTTTATTTATTGGTGTGCCGTATATACTGGTTTTCGGGAAGGTAAAAAACTCTCCCCGCTCCCTTCTCCATCGCGGAGGCGCTAAATCCCGTTAGGCTCGTTTTCAAGCTGCTTCTGGAAAAACAAAATTGTTCTCTCTCTCTTTTCACACGCCTTGTTTATCCTCCCCCTCTCTGTTTCTCCAGCAGTAGAGTCTCATCGCTGCCTCTCGACTTTGGGGCGCAGGTTGATTAATTAAGCAAAAATTACACTCGATACATAAACACAAATTTTTGCGTATATCACCGAGAGATGGAGTGCGGCGCGCAGACAGTGGCGGCTATCAGAGGCAAATTTGACGGCATATTTAATGCATTACCACGTATGGCTAATGCATAATTCATTATCACGTACTTGCGCGAGCCCAGTCGATGTTTGTTTTCATTAAACATGCATTTATTTGTAATTCAATGGAGTTTATTGTTTATGACGCGCGCAACCGGGAATATACACCCCCTCCCCCTCCCGTAAAAGTGCCGAATCGTTCCGACGCCTCGGCTAACTCCCCTCCGCTCCCTTTCCGTCACTCACTGCGCTCCGCACATTAACAATATCGGGATTTGGATTGATTTAAAATGATGACGCCGCTCCCGTGTAAATCAAGTCAAAATTCTATTTTCAATTAGTTCGCCGATATAATCGTTATTAATTTGCCGCTCGATCATTACGCGCCGAGAGGGTGCGATGAAAAAGAAAGGTTTAAATTTGCCGCGCAAATGTATTCGCCGCGGAATTGTTTAATTAATCAATGCTTGCGTTTTCGTCGGTTACTTTGACGCTCATTTAGCGATTTGGCGAAATGTTTAATCTACACTTTTGTTTAGGAGGTTAGATCTTTTTCAATACCAAGAGAAACATTTTGCGAAAGCTCGAGCTTAAGCGAGCTTTCTTTGTGTAATTCTCTTGGGCCACCCGCGATGCGGTGGTCTGCTCGTAAAATTTACCGTTTTTCGTTTATTTTTATCTTCCTTTAATGAAATAACTTGATTTTATAATTAAAACCGAATTTCGTGCGATTCCTCGGAATCTCGTGCAATTGCTTAGTTAAGGTTCTTCATTGATTTTAATTAACGTAAGCCGATTTCAATTTTTCTATTCCAGCTGCATATTAGTTTAAACCTTTTCTCGAAAATTAAATCGGTTTATAAATTCTTTTTTTTTTTAAATTTCTTTGCTAAAAAGATTAATTTTATTTTTACACACGGATTTGAAACAAAGTAAATGACGTTAAACAAAATTAGATTTTCTTTTCTAGGATTTGTGTAACTTTTACGCTGTCCTTTTCGTCTTTTATGTATCTCGAAAGAAAAAAATCAAATAAATAAACCCGACGTTTCGCGTCGGAGCTCAAAGTTATTCGGATACTTCCATAAAACGCGAGTTTACTGCATAACATGCATTTTTTCGATTCCTGAATAAAAATGCAATTCTTCGCGAGGGGTTTGCGTAGCCTTGCGATCGACAACAAAGCGCACGCGCGTAAAATCAACATTTCCCCAAAAATTTTTCCTTCGAAAGATCCTTCCCCTTTGTATACGAGCAAAAACAAAAAATAAAACACGCAACAACCCAAGTCCAAAAAAAGGCTCGATACTATGAAAAACAAAATTTTCTCAAATCGCCAAATGAGCTTTGCCGTCGCGCCAAAGTATAACGACGTATTTCCAGGGCGTACTAGCTATCGCCATGCCCGGGCTGGAAAGTTAGCGCGGGGGCAGAGAGGCATAGAATTCCAAAATCGCGCTACGCCGCCGCCGACGGCGCCTATTTATAATCGGCTCGCTTGGAGCCGCGCTTTTCCAGCTGGCTTGCCGCTCTCTCCTCGTCTGCGCCGGGCTATATAGTAGAAGGAGAGAGAGAGAGTCTCGCGGTTTCCTCGTCGTCGTGGTCGTCGTCGGTATACGAGGCCAGAGCGGTGTCGGCAGCAGTGTCGTGCTCGTCGTCGTCGTCGCGGAGACTTCCGTCGCTCTGCGCGGGCCTGTCCCCATTCCCGCCCGCGGGCGAAAATATCCAGCGCGCGCTCGGCCCGCAGACGCGAGAGAGGGAGAGACAGAGCTGTTGCTCTCTGCTGCTGTTGCTGCTGTTGCTGTTAGTACGCTGCTGCCGGTGTTGGGAGCGTTGGGCGCCCGGTGTGGGCCGTGCCCCGGCCTGCCAAGAGTTTATTTTCGAGCAGGCGTCGGCCGAGCGGCTCTCGCTCGGGCCTGCTTCCTCCGCCTCTCTCTCTCTCACTTTCTCTGTCTCCTCCCTGAAAGCAGAAAAAAGAGCAGTGGGATGATGAAAATTCGCGACGCCGAGAGTACGCCGTGATTTACTGCCCAACCCAACCTCCCGGCCAAAGATGCTCTCACTCTCTCTCACTCTCTCTCACTTTCTCTCTCTCTCTTTCTCTCTTTCAACTGCACCTGCGAGATAAACAAGCTTGGCCGCTCGTGCGCGCTTTGATGTTTTATTTTCGGTCGCAATGCAGATGGCGTCCATTGTATCTCGAGTGCGCACCAGCTCTCTCTCTACCCTCGTTTGCACTCAATTGGACGACTCTTAGACTACGCGATAACTCGCTTCGTTAAGCTCGATAAATTAGCTCGGAGATTAGATATACATTTTATTTATTACCCTCCCCCCATTGAGCGCGCCTATGCTCTCTCGTATTTTTATTTGCGCTTATTTCATGCAGACTATAGCTTCCGTTTCATATTTTTTTTAAATTTTGGGTTACGATTGTTTAAATAATCGCAGGTATAATGACGAGAGTGGCAGTAATTCGATATAAAGTACGAAATAAGTGCGAGGGGAAGTTTCGGGTAAAACGAATTTAAAGCGCAACGCTTAGAGCACGCCTGCAATCCGGAAGCGAATGGAAATTCGAATACCGTAAAACTCCGAGATGTTTGCGCCAAGTTTTCCGGGGATAAAGATAAAGCGACAAAGTTGAAAAAATCGAGGGAGAAACGGGACATTTTTCGAAATGGCCCGCAGAAGCTTTTTTCATAATTACACACCGGCGCTACACGTACAGACGCGCGCGCATGTCTGACCAGACCCGGTCATTTTCTACTTCCACAGCCCGAGCGCCTGCAATCCTTCAACGGGTTTTTGCTTATTCAGCCAGCCCGTGACTCTACTCTCGTCAATTAAAAACTAAACTTCACGGGGAAAATGTCGTTTTCACCAGTCGCTCTCTTTCTCGCGTATACGAGCTTGCCATTCAGCGTCTCTGGTAAACAAAAAGAAAATCATCAGAGCCGAGTACGCGCACCGAAATTTATCCAACGGTTTTATTTTTTATTTTTCACGCCGCCGCATTACGGCGACTCTCCAAAAACTGCCGCAGATCATTGTGTGCGCATACGCGAAACAAGTGTCTATAGGACAAGCGGGAGAAAAAGTTTTCACCGCGAGACAGTTGTACAGCGTATACACATCGCGGAAAGGACGCGTATCAAGGGAGGCCGCGTCTGGATTCGAGGCCGCACATATCCATACACGCTTTCGTGCGTGTGTGTGCACGCGCGTATCTCTCAGTCCGTGCAGAGAGCTCCTAATTGCGCCAACAGCTCGGCCGTTCCCTGCCCTCTCCTCCTCCCTCCAGACGTTTCCAGCTCAACGGCCGCGCCCATTACATAGGCTAAGGGGGTCGCGCGGGGGTGGGGGGCTGGCTTGCATTGTACAGACGCGCCCGCGGCCCCGATCCCGCCGCTGAAACGAACAAATAGAGGCGAGGCCCCCACCTCCACCCCCTCTCGCGAGAAGCTCTTTGTGCAGCGGGCACGTCGCTCTTCATTACGCGGACACGGCTGGTAATTTTTGAGGTGCAAATTTTTAATTGCCACCAGCAGCAGCTCCCGGCCGCACCACCACCACCTCCCCCCCTTGACGGATTCCAGTTGGACTTAATTGCTAGCCCGCCGAGAGGGAGCAGCAGATTGTTGTGTTTAGCCGAAAATTTATGCGAGCAGTCCGTAAACACTTCTTGCGAAAGTATGGCTTCTGTATGGCTCCCACCTCCTCTCGCGAGCTATGCGCAGTAATCTCTTATGTGCACATACGCTGGTGCGACCCTCTACCTTTAACCTTCCTCTTTTCACTCGTCTCTTGTAATTTGCAGCGCCGAGGATTAATAACGCAATTTTTAAGCGGAGAATGCCCGCGAGTTTGCGCTTTTTTTCATTCGTTCTTTTCCTTCTTTCTTTCTTTCTTTCCTTCTTTCGTTCATTGTTGGGGAGAAAAACAAAAATCTTAATTTTTCAGGCTTTAATTATTTTGTTGGCGCGGCGGTTGAAGCTCGAGTTAATGCGCATG
>JAPYYQ010002277.1:0-25203 GCA_030522585.1 Anagyrus pseudococci | reverse complement strand
AAAGCCTAGCACTTTAATCGACTCACATGTCTGAACGACATCCGCGTCGAGTCTAATGGGGGGGATCGTGCGCAAACGCAACTGACTAATAAAATTGCGAGAGAGAGAGAGAGAAAAAAATATATCCGAGCTGAATTGTCTGGGCGAACGTCGTCTTTTATCAGCCAACGCCATTACCGCCGTCGTACTTGTCCCTCTGCCGGCGTTAAAGTAAATGCGGGAGAAGAGAGCTCCGCAGCGGCGGGCACGCCGGCGAGCTCGACAAATACCAAACACTCGTGATTTATGTTTGTTGTTTTTGTTACGGCTTTATAACGAGTGCTTTTCTCAACGGAACGAAAAATTACTTTTAGAACCTCGACAGATCTTCGCTCGCGAGCCTCGCCGATGCGGCGCGACCGTAAAAGCCAGAGCGACGCTGCTGGCGCTTTTCTGACGAAATTAATTGACGCGAACCGACCGTAAAATCACCTCCAGACGGACTCCCTCTTTTTTGCATCTTTTTTCAAATTATCAATATCTCTCTTTCTTGCTCTCTGATGATTACAGCTATATAAAAACATTGAACGAATGAAGTGCGAAAAAAGTGATTTGTACAACCATAATCTAAATCCTTTGTTTTTCATTTGTTTGTTTCAGCGTGGACGCTCGGGACCGGGACTTCAATTCGGCGGAGCATTGGTCCGACGAAAAGGTGTTCTCAAACCGAGCCTACTTCACGCCGCAGAAGCAGCCGGCGGAGCTGGTGGTCGATAACGTACGGGAGGACGATGCCGGGGTGTACAGGTGTCGGGTGGAGTTCCGCGTTGGCCAGATTCGTAACTCCAAAGTCAATTTGACCGTGATAGGTAAGTGGGCTTTAAGCCCTCCGTCCCACCCCCATCTACTTCCGCCCTGCTGCCTGGCCGACCGCGCGGCGGCCGCGCGCACTAACAACGCCAACAGCAGCTTCGGCAACTGGCTTGGCCACTCCACGCTCTAGGGAACAAGTAGAGAGCTGCTTCGAAAAGGGCCCTTCAACCCCCCCGTTCTCCAAAGCTTTGCCTTTAACTTCACTTGGTATAAGATTCGCGCGCTATCGTTAAATCCTGCTCTACGACCGCGAATCCGCTTGATGCGAGCAAGAGGTCAATAGGGGCACGCATACCAGCTGCTCCTCTTAGCCCTTCTTTTCTATATTTCATGAAACTCGCGCTTACGGAAAGATACGTTCATCTTGACGCCGGTGGCAAGATGATGCTCTTTTAAAAATTTGCTCGCAACGCCTTAGTTTTGACGTTTGCGCGCTGCGATTTCATTTGGCCTTGTTTAGGGCTCAAAGTGATGAGAAAACGAGGAGGAGCAGCGTCGGCTCGAGAGAAAATTGCCCTCGTCGCTACGGAGAATTCGCTCTCGCTCCGGTGACGTCTGCTACTAGCTTTTTATTTCGATCGCTCTTCCTCGGCTACTTGAGCTTCTCTGCGAGGTCCAAAATAAAATTCAATATCTTATATTTTGTCTTTTATATCCAATTTACATGTCTGTGTTTCGCAGTTATTTCTTTAGACTTATAATTAGTATTCCTTGGTTTTTATCTCAAGCTTTGTTAGACTGAAAGTAAGAAGAAGTAACAATATCAAGCAATCTTCTGCAAGTATGGTAAATTACTAAATTTACTTCTTGTAACCATTAAAGTACGTCGATGTAAGATATTAACGCTTAAGCCGAGAGCATTAGCGTGGCAAAACTAGTTTACAGATTGCAGAGAAAAAAAGGCAACAAGACGTGTTTATAAGGCCTGGCTTCATTAGTATATTAAACCGCGCTAGGGTGAGAGAAAAAAAGAAAAGCGAGGATCGCCACAAAGGTCAAGCATTTAAAATAAATTACTTAATCCGACGTTGGTCTCGAAGCTAAAGGAGCTGCTGCACGAGCGCCTAGTTGCCGGTTATAGCAATAAAAAATAAAGGAAGAGCGAGAGAGAGGTTACTGCGCTTTTAGTCGTGATTAACTTCTCTCTGGACTAGCCAGCAGCAGCAGCAGCTTCTCGGGAAGAAGCTCGAAGCGCCAAGATAGAAGGAGGGGGGTTGGCGTCAACGGAGAAAAAGTAGCGAGCAGCAGCAGGGGACGCTCGACGGCTCGAGACGCCAGTAGCAGCATGAGTTGTCTAATTGCAAAAAAAGTCGCCACGGAGGCGTCGGAGCTGAGGCGCGAAAAAGCTTTGACTTAAGTAAGCAATTAAAAAACGTGGAAAGTTTGGCGCGTTCAGCGCTCGCACACACACACACACACAGCGCGACCAAGCTCGAGAAGAAAGGGAAGCTCGCGAGCTGCTCTAGCGCCCGCCTCTCTCCCCCGTTGCCGATACTCGCGAAGGAAGTTTTGACAAAAAGTGACAGGCCCCGAGCGCGCCCGCGTAATTAGCACCTCTCCCGACATTGCCAATTAACTACCGCGACAGTGTAGCGCCCGGCTAAACTATGTCCTTACCCTGCTCCTCCTCCTCCCATTATCCCTATATATACAAGCGTTGAAAGTCAAGTCCTATGTGGGCGTTGTTTTTTGTTTTGCTGTCTCTCGTGGTATTATCCCTTCTTTAAAATGCTTTATAAATTATTTTTTCCTCTCAACGTTTTCTCCCCACCACACCCCACCCCTCTCATTCCTTTTTCTGTTTTCTCATTTACCTTTGGTTGCTCTAATTTCGCAAGTCGACTCGCGCGCAATCATTTAAATTATTACAAGCTGCATGCCTGTTTACCAGGAATCTCGGCAAACACGGCAAACGCTCTTCGCTTCTATTTTAACAAGATGTTATTCCGTTTTAGCCGTATATTTTATGATACCTAATGCGATTACATTCTTAATGCTACTTTTCAAAATTAATGTTTTAATACGATTTCACTAGAGGATTCGCTTGAGAAGGACTTGCTACCAAGTCATAAATGCATAATCATTTTAATTTTTACCGGTGGAAATGTCTTTTCATGTTTTTCAATCGCTCTTGTGGCGTTGTCATCTTTGCACAGCTTGAAAAAGTTGCAAATGTCTAATTATAATGCTCAGCAACAATGTACATTTCAAAAATCATTTCAATATTCTCTTGAATAAATGTATTAGATATTTATTTCTTAAATTAATTCATAATCTGGTTGTGCCCTCGTTGCTCGAGAAGATAAGAAATACTATTTTCTTCATAAAAAAAATAATGAAAACATAAAAATAAATGAAGTGTCATTTTAAATAAATCAAGACTGAAGCAAAGCCCAAGAAAGTGATTGTAAATTCAAATAAACGAAGCTGACAAAATTTTTTTTGCCTTCTACGCCCGAGAAATTAATTAAACGCAGAGGAAATAAAATTAGAAGTGACAGTATTAAAAAAAAAAATTCGATCGCTAATTCTATTAACTTCCCGTTCTATCTCTCCCTTGTTATTGTGTCCAATGAGCTCCAATAGTAACCAACTGCTTTTTTGCTTTGGTAGTTAAGACCTTCCGGATGGAAAAAATAAATAAATGACGCGTACTTGAAACTGCTCGTTTTTAAATTTTAGCTTCAGCTTGAATTTGAAATATCGAGTAAAAGAACCGCGACATTTCACGCCGGTGCACTCGGTCTTACCTGTCACCTGTGCCTACCGGCCTCCGTCGCCCGTATATCATTCCAGTCCCAACTCTTATCTACCGTATTTTCTTTGCCTCTCGCCAGGACATTGCACGCGAGCGCATTGCCTTTGTCGGGGGAGCTAATAAGGTTCCTTCCTTGACTCGGCACCGGGTCCAAGCTCCGATATTCAATTCCTCGGCACAGAGAGACAAAGAGGGATAGCAAAAGGGCCAGGCGTACTTCCTTCCTTCCTTCCTTCCTTCCTCTTTTCCTTCCTTCCTTCCTACCTCTCTCTCTCTCTTCGTTACTCCCTTGGCTTACTCGACGGAGCTGCCTCGCACGCACTCGCCTAATAAACGCCACGCGAACTAATTCAAAATCAAACAGTATGATAACAAATCTCGTATGTTTCTTCACCTGATTCTTCGCAATTATACAGAAATAGAAAGAGAAAGATAGGAGTGAGGGTGGGGCAAGGCTAATTTTATTAGAACAAAAACGACGTTTTGTTCCTCCTCTTGTTCTCTTCTTCAGCTCTCGGTCTAGTATCATGGAGACAAATACCTGAGAAAGAGACCAGGCAAGCGTCGGGGCTAGACACGTAAAAAGTGAGCGGCAAGTGGTGGGTAAGAAGAAAAAATAAGAGGAAGAGAAGCAGGAGGAGGCGGAGGAGGAGGAGGAGAAAGAAGTCGGTTGTAGGGAGGAAGAGGGGAATGGGAAAGAGGCCAGGGAAAGCGCACACCGGAGAGTTTGTAAGACTCTGTAAATTCAACTGGAGCATTCCCCGGAGCGAACTTTGTCAAAAGATCTTCTCGTTGGATTATAATTTCTGTTAGTAGCTCAGCCGCAAAGAGAGAGAGAGAGAGAGAGAGAGAGAGAGAGAGAGAGAGAGAGAGAGAGAGAGAGGTAGAGAGAGGAGTGATGAGAGGGAGAAAGGAGCGGGTGTGCGAGGAGGGAGGGATGGGGGTTGGTAGAATAAGTAGAAGAGAGTAGAGAAGATGGAAGAGGGTAGAGAGCGAGTGGATAGAGAAAGGTGCTGGCGCTGGAGCAGTGGGTGAGGAGGGGAAGGGGGGGGTGGAAAGCTCGAGTACTTTTAAGGTAGTATTTGCGAGTGCGCACAAGTGTAATGTGGCAGTGGGTCGAGAGGAAGGTAGCACCAGTAGAACGCCGAGGTAAAGCGGCGGAGCTAGGGGGATCGGCCGAGCCCCGGGGCCAAGGAGTGAGAAAGTGCAATAAGAGAAACGAGCTGCACCCTGGGCATTTCCGGCACGTACAAGCCTCCTGCTCCCTCTCCCTCTCTCTCTCAGACTCTCTTACGCGGACATCTAATCTTCACATACACGCTTTCCCTCTCCCTTTCTTGCTTTCATCTTTCTCCGGCTGCTCTCACCTCGATTTGCAGGCTCCGGCTCGTTCGTTTTATCTGCCAAGATAGGCCGCCGCGTTAACACTGGCGCAGCCACGTATACTTGGTTCACGCGCGACCGCCTCAAAGATAGCGAACGCACGTGTAATCGATCAAGTCGAGAGGGTAATCTTGGCAAGCTTCGGCAGCACACTCGAGCGAAATAGTGTGAGAGAGAAGAAGATAGTCGATCGATGCTGTTGCTAATTTAGAGGCACGGTCACAACACTCCGCCCGGGCCAAAATTAACGTGCAGCCGAAACTCGTTATCCATTCGCTTTTCCGCCCTCGGCGAGTTGCCGCCACTGCCACTGCTGCTGCTTCTGCTGCTACCACTTTCGCCTGCTACTCCATCTCTCGTCTTCTGCTTTTATTCAACCCCGCGTCCCCTCTCGTAACTTTCTTGGCACTTGCGCAAAACCGCTTCAAACTTTCCTCTCTCTCTCTCTCTCTCCCCCGTGGCCGCGAAATTTTGCTTAATTTATTAAAGCGGATTAATTTTAAAAGTTCCCCGCGCGATCTCAGCGCCCAAAGTTTGCTTTGTCAAATTTTCTCCCTCGTTGAGCGATTCGATTGATCCAATCATCGAATACGCACCGCCGCCAAACTAAATTACGAAGCTTGCGCACAAAAATGTTGCCTTTGTTGATTTAGTAAAAGTCTCGGTTTGATATTTATCGTCGTAGCCTACGCAACCACTGCATACTTCAGTTGTGTTTACTCTCAACATTTTTCGTCAAAAGTCAACGACTCGATAAGTTAGGTGAAAGGGGACAAGGGAGTAGGGCCAAATAATTTTAGGGAGCACGTCAATCGTGCTCGTGAGACAGTTTTGTTGACTCAAACTTCGCGTCTTTTTTGATCGCAACTAATCTAATTACCACTATCCAGCATATACTATAAATATAGCATAATCTAGTTAGTGGAGCAGACTCAAATAAACGAATATCAAAATAAAGCTGTCATTGAAAATACCTGCGAGATATGATCGCCGTAAACGAAAGGAAAGGAGGAGTGGGAGCCAAGAGTTAAGGCGAGATATGTGAGACTGGTAAGCTGCAGCCAGAGATAATGCAAAGGGAGAAAGGCAGACAGAAAGGAAGAGCGGCGTTTCTTTTCGTTTCCCAGTAATGTGTTCTTGCCTACAAAGTGCTTTATTACATCGTTACATTACCAACTGTCTCGCGGCTCGTATATGGCTCCAGCCCATGAATAATTTACCCTTGACTTTAACAGCAGCTGCAACCCTATTGAACGATATAACGCGCACATAATACATTGTTATTTTATTTTTTCTCACGTGTACGGTTAAAGCGGAAAAATAGATTCTGCGCCTCCATTAATTTTGATATTACCAAGTCGTTAGGCCGGTAGTTATACTTTCGCGATAAGGAGAAGCTTAGGGCAAAGAGAGCATCGGAGGAGCCGTAGAGACATTGAGACTAACCAAGTTCTCGGGCGATGCCAATAACGTCGCATGTGCCTTATCAAGGTTCAAGTGAAAATGTGCGATTAAGCGTGTTTACAATGATGAGGGAGGGGGGTTAAGTAGAGACGAAAGGGTATGGGAGGATGGAAGGTTTATGGTGATTTTATGGTGGTTCGATTTAGTTGACCGGACGAGGGTAGTTCTTGGAGAATTACGATTACTCGTTAGTGGGTAAAAAAATTGATGGCTTGAGAAAATGCAGTTAGTCGCATCGATAGCGGAAAAAAATAAATAATTACGAGCTCAAACGCGGTCAAACGAGAGAGAAAAGGAATCAATCGAAATTTATGCCGTTACTGTGTCTAGTGTCTTTGTAAAATTTTTATAACAAGAACCACGAGGAGTAAGAGTCTTCAATGCTTTAAAGACAGTTCCATTTTTTTTTAAACGAGATCTCTCGGTTTTTTTTTTTTTTTTTTAATGGAATCTCGATTCCTCCAGCCGTCGTGACACAATTATTGATCCAACTCTAGAAAAATGTGCATTCACCTTAGACATCTTCTTTTTTAGCGGATACATTTTGTACAAATTTGACTAATATAATATGATTTCTCTTATACACGTACTTCTTAGGAGATATTCGAGGTATTTCAAGCTTCGAGCGTATACATATTTATCTTTAATATTTTACATTTATTTCACGTTTCAAGTTCGAATGATTTTATAAACACACACACGAAAGTAGTATTCAAAATTCTCAGTACTATTACGTAGCATCTTTAAAATATAACTTTACGATTTCTTGAAAATAGTTTAAAAGTGAACTTGTCGCTGTAGCTTGCGTATCTCGTTCAGTTTGAAAGGGCTTCATTATTTTTTTCCAGCTTCCCCGAGTCGGCGCAATGTTTACTCATATAGAGGCCTGATTAAAATAAATTTCCATGTGAAATAAAAATGTACTGTAACGTATAATTCAAATGAAATTTGCATCTAAAAGTGCAGAACAACAGCAGTAGCAGCAGCAGTAGCAGCTGGGGCCATATAGAGTTGGGAGCAACGGACTCGACAACCGCAGCGCAACTCTGGCCTGACGGGGAGAAAAACTCGGACACAAATATTAATCAACAACCTAATTTAAAGCTCTGTATATACAGCTATACGTATCTGTTGGTGATTTAAAGAGCGTGACGTTTCCACAATTACGCCGCATCAAAAGTAGACAAAGCCACTAGCCGACAGGAGAGACGGAGAAGGTGGTGTAGAAGAGTGGGACAGTAGAGGAGATGCTGGACTGGGGGGTGGAGGAGTGGTATTACTCATCCGCGACGAGAGCGCGACGTCAAAGGGAGTTAAGAGGCGCATGAAATTCCGCTGAGAAGAATGACGGCGGACAAAGAAGAGGACGAGCATAGGGTGAAAAGCAAGGGGGAGGGGAGACTCGAAAAACATCTGTCTTTCATTATGAAATTGAGCAAAAGAGGCGGAAAAAGCACGAAGCGCAGGAGAAAAATGCTCGCGGTCGCATTCCGCGCAGCTCCTTCGCACGCACCACCCCTTCTTCTACTCACGAGCGTTGACGCTGATTCCCTCTCCTCTCCGCTCTCTTTCTCTCGACCCCCTTCAACTCTAATTCCGTCCTCATTGTTGAGACGAAATTCAATAAGCTTGGGAAAGAGAAACATTTAGACAAGGGAGACCCAATTGGCAGTTCCGCAGATTTAACGAAAATATTTCTTATGATTAGGCAAAGATTTATTGCAAGCTCTTGTTTAACTAAGCAGAATACACGCATTCGCATAACGTAAGATACATTTTGTGGATGGAAATATCGATTACTGTAAACAAGAAGCAAAATAAAATAGTCAGTAAAGTAATAGGCTAATAGAGAGAGAGATATATATGGTATAGAGTGAGTTAGGATATTGCACATTCGTGTGGAGTGTCGAAGAAATGTCGAGGAGGAAGCCTTGAAACTGTCGAAGCAATTATCCTAATGGGCTTTTTGCCTCGGTCGCAGGAAAATGGCGATGTCGAGCCGTGGGAGGGTTTAAGCGCCTTGGACTTTAGACCCGATCAACTGCAGATACGAGTAGACGTTCCACGAAGAAGTGCGAGGGCAAAAAGTATTCACAGACCTCTCGAGGCCTCGAGGCCCAGGCTCCTCTCGTTATCGGCCGGCCAATCTCTTTTCGATTCTATCTCTTTATTCCTCGATTTTTCCCCTTCTTCCCCTCCTTCCTCTTTTACCGAGACGAATCGACGGAAGAGGCTCCTGGACAGCTGTCATTCTCCGGCGGCCCCGACCTCGCCCGAGGACCAACCCTAATCTACTTAGTTCTCGGGGAGATCTTGCGAGTTTACCCGACGAGCGTTGCTCGTCATCAGCGATGAGAACGACCCCGAGTGAAGACGAACAAGCCTTTGCAAAACGACTACTACTACTGCCACTAGCAGTTGCGACGTAATCTTGGGGATTTCGCTTGATGGAAATTAGCTATTTCCGAGATCACCCGTTCAATAATTAAAGGCATTTGCACTAGTCCTAGAGCCAAGGCCAAGATGGCCCAGAGGTGTAGCGCGCTTGATTTGTCTAGAAGCTCGCCACTTCTTCATACTAACCCCTGCTCCTGTTCATTTAATATCCTATAATAGGCATCTTTTAATTGCCCCGTTTTTCATGCTTTGCCTCTCAGAAAAACAAAAATGAGGTCGCTAATCCGATGAGACTGGCTGGAGGGGGGGGGGGAGGGGTAAGATAAAATTATCCGATGAAGCAAATAATTTAATGTAATGCATTTTTTAATTTTAAATAAAAAAATCAGTTTCACATTTAATGTTAATAGTTAAACATTGAATACCGGATGAGAAACACGTCGTACGTGGCTGCGCAGCTTACAGAGAACTTATTGGTGATAACATCCTCTTGAGTGGAGTGGTGTGTCTCACGTACAACGCATAAGGATGTCTAATTCCGCGTGCAGGGCAACATGTACGAGGGAATAAGCATTAGTTCCAAGACATCTCATTGTCACTCGATCAAAAGACCTGACATTAATTTGCGGTGAAACTATTTGTCAAATTGATAGTCACGCTCAACTATTCGCTTCAATTATCGAAGTGTATACGGTTAGATTGCATATTTGAATATTGATTTGGGTCGAGCGATAATTAGCTTGAAAAAAAAGAGATGATCGCGCATGTGGATGAACGGGTAGAGAATTGGCTGGATTAAAGTGAATAGTGGTCTTACATGTCCGCGGTGAAATACGATTCGGCATTTCAAGTGTAAATGTTCCTATTCTTGGAGTAGCATCATGTTTTCCGAAGCAAAAGAGCCTGCTTCTTGTGCGGGCAAAAGCAAATATCCTTAATCTCCATGCGAGGCTTTTAGAGTAAATACGTCCAGAGGGAATCCCGGAATAAAAAGGAAGGAAGGGCGGAAGGAAGGAAGGAAGGAATGGGGAAAAAAGAAGATTCTAGGAGAATATAGTATAAAAGAAGGGGAGGAGAGGGGAGGGGGCGCGCGCGCGCCTTCGCAAGGCTAAGAAAAACAACGTACATCCTTTCCTATTGTAGCTGCTACGCCGACTTATCCATCCTCCCTTATACCTATTCATCATTTTAAGATTAAAGCCAGCTACTGATACCGGAGAGTAGTATAGTGGAGTAGGCGGCTTTTCTTGCCGAAAACATTTCTTCGACAGATTTTGCCTTTGGATTAGGAAAAACGATAGTAGTCGACGGCCAGTCGCGATCCCTTCGAGCTTTTTTCACTCTCTCATGCCCAAGCAGCGGCACTCCTTTCTATTTCCCCCATCTCTCATGCCCATGTCTTTTTTCCCGGTTTTTTTTTATTTATTTTTTCTCTACTTTTTTCCCCACGCCCCTTCTCGTCTCTTGTCTCCGGCAGCCAGTCGCCTTGATATGGCGGCGACGCTGCCGGCGGTGGCGGCGGCTGGCGTGGCAATACAAGGGAATGTGAGCTCATCGGGAGAAAAGCATTGCCGGATAGAGCCTTTGGAGAATCTAGGTCACTCACAGTTCAAAAATCTCTCGGCTTTTGGATGTGCAGAAATTTCAAAATGACCGTCTTAAATCTGCCTATATAACTGCACGGATTTTTAAAGAGGCAACGATATTTTCTCCATCTTAAGGCTTTTATCATTTCCGACCCGCCCTCTTCACCCCCCTCCACCACTATTCTTCTCTGGCTTCTTTATTGTGCTTTGCGCTCGCTAAATTTGCTAAGACGTGGCCGTATTTTTGTTCAACAAGACAAATAATTTTTAACGACATCAAGTAAAGCTATTAAAATTGACGAGTCAATTAAAATCATAAAATAAAAGACGAAAATGACGAATAAATAAAGTTGCAGTAATTTGCCATAAGCTGCGTAAGGCAATAATGTTGCTTGATCCGATAACCGTAAATCACAATAAGTTTGCTTCAAGTTATTGGGTTATTGTGCTCTATATAGAGTTATCGCAGCAATAGACCATACGAATGATATTATATAGATAAAGGAGGCAAGCCAATAAGAAATAACAGAGACATAAGCTGCCGTAGATAAACAAAGCGAATAATTTCCGAGGGGAGGGTGATAATAAGCACGTTGAAATGTTCTTTTCAAGCTGATTAGATTCACCCTAAATGTTAACGAGCGTATAGGGCTAATCCTGTCGTCAGCTGTCGTCTTTGCCAAAAATTTGATATTTCAAACCTAATATGGGGCGGCTCAAAATGAATTTCCATGTAGCTCTAAATGGATACATATTACGGCAGGTAGGGGTAACCGCTCGAGAGGGCGGAAAGTAAACCTCACGTGCAAAACTGATTTTGGAAGTGAACTCACGGTTCAAAGTTACAAATTACTTTGCGACGAAGGAGCTCGGAATCGATTTAGA
The DNA here is from genome assembly GCA_030522585.1 of Anagyrus pseudococci. Classification (NCBI taxonomy): domain Eukaryota; kingdom Metazoa; phylum Arthropoda; class Insecta; order Hymenoptera; family Encyrtidae; genus Anagyrus; species Anagyrus pseudococci. The sequence continues at coordinate 13,878 of JAPYYQ010002277.1, read as the reverse complement.
GTTAGCCTACACGTGCCGAGCAGTTTTGCCCGTCCAGCTATCGCACGTTACCCGCGCGTTTTTTTCATCTCCCTCTCTCTCTCTCTCCCTACTTTCTAGCAAACAACGAAAAATAACAATAACAAAAAGGAAGGAAAAGAGGGGGGTTCTCGGTTGTTTTTCAGCCCTTCGCAGTGTAGAAACACTCGCGGCCGCATCAGCGTCAGACACCATTTCTCGGCTATGAAAACTTTTTGGAGGCTCTTTCGCGAGGCCAACGCGAGCAGGCCAAAAGGAAAACATAGCCAGGCCAAAGTTTGACTCGACTATATTATACGCAACAGCGCAGGACGAATAATTTTATTCGCTTATAGTTATTAACGATAACAAACTCCAAGCCTCAGGTTTACTTGACGTTTGTTTGTTACCGAGCCGGCGTATCCTGCATGAAATCTCATATTATGCGTGTGTGTTTTTGGATGCGTCGACAAGAAATAAAAGCACGCGTCTTATTGATCGGAATTAGTTAATTACTCGGCCTTTGCAGGTCAAAGTTTAGTGGATGTGTGCGAGGCTAAAGACCAGCGTGCCAGTAAACGCGACTTAAGGGTAAGTGCCAATAAGCGTTGTAAATATGGCGAAAGTCAACGAGGCAATCGGCCGTTTTCAATGGAAGTAGAGCTTAAGCAGCGCCGCTGTTGAAGGAGCTTCCCGAAGCTATATGGCGAAGGGCAAGTGATTGCGTTATATGAGCCGATTAAATCTACACGAGCCCCGCTGCTCGCTTGTAAATACCTGTTTATGTGTCTATTTCTATCTACGCTAGCGCGCGTGTTGTGTATATGAGCATCTAGCCGGGCGCGAGACCGTGAATCCTGGACAAAGCGACTCAAGCACAGCGCATAGTTGGCAAACGAGTTGGCTAAAGAAGTTTGCGTGAGAACTAAAGGGAGAGAGGTGAGGGGCGCTTGGCTGACTCGAACTCCCCCCTGCTGAAACGAGATTTATATATCTGATCTGCGGCACGCGAGTAACTCTGATCAAGACAGATACATCTAAATTCATCATCATTCATACTGCTTGTGTTGTGTGTCATGCATGCCCAGCATTAGCATTAAATTCGCAATCGCAGATGCAATTTTTGACAATTTTTTAACAAAAATTACGGGAGAGAGATAGCTTGTGCTTATGAACAGTACACCAGTGGCAGAAAAAGCAGGCGATTTCTCCGAGTCGAGGCGTAATTTATGCAAACCGGCAGAGTCCCAATCGCGCGAGTTTAGACAGCGATAAGGCTTTGAGGCTGACCCCTCCCCCCTCCGCTGCTGTGACTGATTGACGTCCGGATGCTCGACATAACCGGATACCAGGCCGATTTCCTTTCGCCTTCAACCTGACTGTTTTTGTCCCCTGTACTTTGATGGATGTCCGAGATCGGGTCGAGTTTTTTTGCCCAGCCCCCTCGACACAGTCGAGATGGAAAGCTGGCGGATGTGCGTGCGCCAGCCTGTCGCGGATACCTTACGCACGCGGCTGAATTATTGTAAGTTGACCGGAACTCAAATGGACTGGACACACGTGTTCCTCCACTCTGGCAAATCTAACAGGGATAGAGTTCTACTTAATTTACCTCAATTTACTATAATAATATTTAGCCTTTGGCAAAAACTCGTTAGGATCGCCTGTATAAACTTACTGAAATCCACAGGCGCTTTAATTATTATAGTTTACGTTAGAGCGTTAATCGAGGAAAAGTCTATCTGTTGGATTTACTAGGGTGAGACACGGTCGGCGAGAGTGGATGTTTAAACCTCGGCATTTGCCTGGGATTACACACTACTTTGATCTCGAGAATGAAGCAGCTAAAGCGTGTCGACGAGGCTGGCAGCAAAGGCTGCTGGTGCTGCTATTGCTGTTGCCACCGCATCCTCAAGGGCCTTGCAGGGCCAAGAAATAGTCTTGAATACTTGTACTAATTGCATTAATACGTCCGGCGAGTAACGCGCACGTGCCTGTCCGACTTGTTGGAATTCAATCATAAAGTTGCTCCCTCGCCCGGCTACTACTACCTGCTACTGCTCTAAAGCAGACTTGCAAGGTAAAAAGCAAGCGGTTTACATTTAAGTATTCGCTCCAGTACAGCCGAGGCTGTAGTTATATGAATATTTTTCGGTATAACTTGAATTCATTTCGTCGTCAACATCGTCAAAATAGCAATCGCTTTTGGCAGAGATCACGTCCGCATTACCGGGGCTGTGATTCGATCTCGAAATCGCCGAGCTCTCTCTCCCAATTCCCGCTGACTTACTCGATGTGAAAGGTGCGTTTTCAGAGGCTGACGCGAGACTCAAGGTGTATTAGATAAAGCTCGGATGGGGTGAGCGCCGTTTTTTTCCCGATATTCTATTAAGAATAATACAGTTACAGTCGGGGCAAACTCAATTTGACGAGAGACTTACCCGGCTAAATCCCGAGATTTTCCATGGGCTTTGCATTCAACGTTGATTAATCTTCGCAGTCTACTTAAGAATCATGAACTTTTCAAGTTTTCCTATTAATTATTAACGAGCCGTGAGCGAAAAAGATTTTCGCGCTTTTCATATTAATCAGTCGAATAATTGCGCCCGATTCCTTTTTCACGGCGACCTCGGGATCGATGCAATGTGCCTCCCTACTCTGCTGACCCACCTGTCAATAACATTTAAAGCCTCGAATATCGAATATTCAAGGCCATAATGGACCGTTGAAAATTTATAAAACCGAAATTCTGCGTATAGCTAGGCTAATTCGAAAGTGAACTTTCCGGCTACAAATTTTTCGTAAATTTGCAACTTCTCTTTGCTATTAACAAACTCGCTAGACGGTCATAAATCACGTAATTTTAATTAAACCCATAATAAATTACTATTTGCATATATAAATCGTGAGAGCAAAGGAAAAAAGAACTTTCTATCGGAGAGCTACATTTAATTAAAAGAACTAGCAAATAGCAATAGGGTCGGAATTCTATCATTAGGTATAACGAATCCATTGTCCTTAGCGCGTCAGTAGTTTCGAGCTGGCGCAACATTATCAATTGTATCGCGAATCAAACAAAGCGTGACTCGCAACGCCGCACTAGCCAGCGGCAACGGCAGCAGCAGCAGCAGCGCTGCCGCCATTACTCGGCTTCCCTCTTCGTTCACGCGAGACACGCGGTCGAGCTTTTCCTCTAGGCTCCCGTATCCTGCTGCTACATTGTGCTCTCACCTACGTTGGCCCTCGCCTCTAAACACCCCGCCATTCTCTCTCGCACATACGCGCGCTCCCACACACGGCACAAAAGAAACGACAAGTTCGCAACGCTGCAGCACACGAGCCCCGTGGCAATCCACTCTTTCCCCGTTCACACACAAACTCATTACCTGCGAAAGCTCCAAACAGCGAGAATAACCTACCAGGTCATTCCGATGTGTTTCTCTCTCGATTCATTCTTTCCATGCGCCTATAGACGCAGCCCGCGTTTGTCTGCTATTCGATTGGAAATGATGATGATGATAATAATAAAAATAATAATAAAAACGCACGTACAGCTGGTGTAGCCAAGGAGGCATTGAACCAGGGGGGGGGGGGAAGGAGGGCAGCGGCTTCCCGTCTAACGAGAACTCGGAGCGATTTTATTCGTTCGCTCATTGCGATGTACCGAATGTGCTAGTTCGCCTCTGCTCCCCCCTCGAGCAGCAAGGAAAATCGATTTCAGATTTCAATTTAATGCCATTGCGATATCTGGCCGCGAGTCTCTTTCCCCGAGAGAGAGAGAGAGAGAGAGAGAGAGAGAGAGAGAGAGAGAGAGAGAGAGAGAGAGAGAGAACGAGAGCAGCGGAGGCATTCAGGCCTGCGCGTGCTTCCATGGACTCGTAGAATTGCCGTTGTTATCGGAGGCTGTTGCTATACCGCTCTGTTGCTTTAGCCAGAGAAAGATCGCGAGTCTAGAACAGTGACTTCTCTCTCTCTCTCTCGGCCGCGCGTATACACTCCTTCGAGGCCCCCTCTCTCTTTTCTTTTTAGCAATATACACAGCAGCAGCCGACTAACTTTTGTATTTGTCGCTTTTGTTTTGCAGTGCCGCCTCAGAACGTGACGATACGGAACGAGAGCGGCGGCCTCCTGAGAACAAGCGTCGGGCCTTACTACGAGGGCGACAATCTGAGGCTCTACTGCGACGTCCAGGGTGGTGAGTATCCCCTCATTTTTTTATTACGGCGAACCTAAGCTCCTATTGACTTTACTCTCTGATCTGCTTTCGCGTGATTAGCCGCGAGTAATACCGGCGCTGCCGCGAGATACCCACGGATAAATTGAATCAAATTTCCACGGCTTGCTTTCTCTGATTATTCTTATTATTCTATTTTTTCACCCTTCATTATTTGCGTTCTGCGCCTTCGACTGCACACCTATCGATTTCTGGATTAGTGGTGACCTATTTTTACGAATCAACGGATATCCGATTGCCACAGGGCACCTATGGAAAAACGCGTTTATTATTTGCATGATAAGCTTTCACAACGATTTTCGTTTCAACAACGCGAGCTTTTCAAAGTCGGCATTGCAAGTGCAAGTTGAATTTCCAAATTTTAAATCTCCTTACTCTGAGATTCATTTCTAACAAGTTGAAAATAAGTAGAACAAGCCGAGTTTGGACAGACGTGACGCATCTCTCTGCTCTTCCTTTTATCGAAAATTAAAAACAAATTTTTAAGTCCAGAGCACGTGCAAGTTTTAACCTGAAGGGCGTTTTGTTAAACAGATTAGTTGACTATAGAATTAAAACTAAATTTGAAAAAAAAAGAAATTTTTTCTGATGAATTTAGCAATACATAACCACGTTGTCACGAATTTAACGGATTATCGTAAAAACAGGAAGAGATTAAACGCAATCACGTCTTGCTTCTATAAATGACGCAATTACGCGGGGGGTCTGGCTGTGAAAAAGCAAAAAAAAGAAAAAAATTAATAATCACGTACGGTGGAGAGCGCAAGAGCCTAAATATTCATTAATCCTCCGGCTTCGCCGTCTGTATCGGAGCCGGGTGGAGGTTAAAAAAAGGAAAAAAAACGAAAGGTAGACGTGTGTAATGAAAAGCCGTACGAGCTAGTGCTAGGCGGTGGTAAGCCGTTGGTCGGATCGAAATTTTTAATTAACACAACAATAATACATTTGACGCCGCGTTCTTTTTACTATTCTTTATCGACTCTGCCCGGCCGAGCGCAATTAGCGGCGGCTTTATTAGGGAAGTCGGGGGGGCTGGTCCGAAAGAGAGAGAGAGAGAGCGCGCGGACGGCGCGTACACGCATCTGCGCTTACGGGGGATGGGGCACGAGGCAGCACGCTATTCTACGCGTTTCAGCTCTACATAGCATGCTGTAATTATCAGCAAGCCAGCCTCTCTCCCTTTCTGCCGCGCATCGCATTACGAAGTAAGCTCGCGATTGTTCGTTTTACGATTAGTGTCGCCCCCCCTCTCCACGTTGACCCAGCCTTTCCCACCTGCACTCACCCAGCTGAGGATTCGTGCCACTCTATAATACTCCCTCCATTCTCCCACGCCTCGGACCCATGCCTCCCAGTCGTTGGTAGGATCGTCAAGTTTATGGGATTCGCACTGACTTCTATATCCTATTGGAATATTAAGCTCTCGAATGAATTACGTACCTCTAGACGTCCAATGACATTTTTTATTCCTTTTTTCGAAAATTCTGTCGATATTGGCTCGAAGTAATCATCGCACCCTACCCAAGCTCATCTTTCCTATTACGTCTTACAAATGCTTCAAAACATTCAAACTGTTGAAGCAGACAGTTTTATTTTATCAAAAGCTCAAGACAAAAAAGTCGCATTTTTATCTTTGCAAAAACCTGAGAAAGCGAACGTAAAAATTTTAACATTGTAATAACGGATAACGCGCACAACTATAAAAATAATCGACCTAATAAAATTACGGTGCAGCCATGAAAGCTATGAAAAGAGCTTACGATTGACCTAATTTTGCTCAACGGTCGCACAAGTATAATTAAACCCTCGGCTCGTCAATAATTTTTTTATCCTCGAATCATTGAAATATTTCCAAGACACCTTGTCCATTTAGAGAAAAAAAAGCCTGAAGTTCAAATGTTCCCCCAAAAAAAGGCTTGAAATTGACGCAAAAATTTGTAATTTGCAGGCAAGCCGCCGCCTACGATCAGCTGGTATCGCAACGGCGAGTTCGTGGGCAACGCAACGAGCAGCAGTCGCCGGGGCGGCTTGACCACGCGAAGCGAACTCGTGCTGGAAAAACTCGGGCGGAGGGATGCTGACGCCGAGATCGTTTGCAACGCGACCAACAACAACCGATCTAATCCGCTCTCCGCCAGCGTTCGCCTCGACATGAACTGTAAGTATACGCCCAGACGTAACGCCGTTCTAGCCCCCCCTATACCCCCTGATCGTTGAACAGATTAGCCGACTTTTATGCTGTTGCAGCCACCGCTTTAACCGCTTGCTATATATATACACATACTCCTAATGCACACCTCACCCCAACGTACACACGCCAAAGTAAGGCTGAGAGGTTTTTTGTGCATTTTACTCAGGGCAACTATAGGGTTTTGCTTGTCATGTAACCGACTCGTATGTTTCTTGAGAATAATTAACACCACTATATTGCCGCCGGTATAAAGATAAAGCATCTAAAATAGGCCTTTTCAAGTACCAAATATATTATTACTGTTATTGTTATTATCAGACGAATATAGTAATTTTCGCAGAGGAAAATTTTAAAAAATACAAAAATACATTTATGAAACGTTATAGAAAAGCTCGGAAGAATTAAGTGTCGCACAAAGTAGACCCATGAAATTGAATTAATCTCGCTAATGGCGCTTGCCAGCTATAGTTTGCGAAAAGAAAATTTACCGGAGGTGATAATAATTGACGCATCCTTGAGGAAGGGCAGAAAACAAGCGCATAAGCGTGGTCAACGGAAGCCGGCAGGTATATTATACAGCCTATAGGCATGCGCGCGAGAACAACGCCGCCGACCCGAATAGGACGAGCCGGGGTCGTTGCGGCTCGGCACGCCATTCGCACCTTCGTTCAAAAGATAAGCTTATCAAAATTCTGTGTTACGCCGCCAAGTCGAGCTGACCCAATGCTTTCGGTTAACTACAATCCAGAGTCCCCCCCGAGGGACGGAAGCCGCGAGAGCGGGAGACGTGTCGGCCTGAATGCGTTTGGAATTCCAGCGAGCCGCTCGAGCAAAGCCACCTGCAAACGGAAAAAAACAGCAGCAGCTCCCTGTGGAGAGGTGCAGCCCTATGACCCCCGATATTTTAAAATCAAAATCCTATAGGAGGGAATGGCTCGCTATTCAAAGCGTAGCCTCGGGGCAATCCTCGCGGAAGGGATTAAAAATTCTTCGGTGGATTCGGCCCGGCTTCGGTCTGGCTTTGCGAGGGAGCGAGAGCGTTGTTCTTATAAAGTTGCCGGCTCGTCGAGATTCATTGCCACTAAATTATGTAATGAAACCTCCGTCGCTGCGGCGCACGATAGCAAGAGAGAGAGAGAGACTAGCGCACGACTGACAGTATCATTACCCGTGGCGGACTGAATCTTGTTAAAGATAATGTAGTGCCCCCCTCCGGGCTGAAATATTTATGCGCACGTGATCATAACTCGCGGCTTTGCTTACTGGAAGGGAAAAACAACGTGGACATCGGCCGCCGCGACACCGGGAAAAATGAAGATAGCACACGTACGATGTGTGCTTGATTTGTTTCTGCTCGCCGCGGTTGAAAAGAGTCAGGGGGAAAAAAAACGTGGACTGATTTACGCCCTGATCGCGCGGCCGCCTTGACTTACCTACTGGTGCAGTTGCATGACGCGCTTGTGTATAACCTACATTTAGCATCGCTCGATCTCCCTTTTGCCACTTTGACTCCGTCTCTCGACTTACCGGCCCACCGCATTTTCTTTATATACCCACACACTCGCGTCATTATGTCGTTAACTAAAATTTTTATGTAACAGTTTGATAAATCTCACGGGCAATAAATCAGCCGCAACTCGTGCTTTATGGTCGCTCGAGTATGGCCCAGTAGCGTGTGCAGTCTACTTTGCTTGCTAAGCAAAATAGCAAGGGGATCGATCCTTTTCTACACTTGCAGGGCTAACTTCAACAAGTCACATAACAGTCTATATGGGACTTGGAATTTTTTCCAAGTCCATATTCAAACCAAGTGTTTCTTTTTAAAAGAAAGATAGCGTGACGTATGTACGTGTGTTATTCTAAAACGACACCCCTAGCTGTGCCGGTAAATTTATCTGTCTGGTTAACGGCCTAAGCAGATAATGCCACCAAAATAACGATAGAGACGTGAAATTAAAGCTAATTCAAACCTTGGTCGATCGAAGCCGAATTCGCGCTAAATCGATTTCACGCGCACCCCAAGACTATAGATATCTTTTTCCGTTTCACGCGTGAACGCGTGGGCCTATAGATATTCCGGGCTGTGTGATCGAAGCTCATCTAATGAATTATGTCGCCGGCTTGATAAATTTTGAGCGAGCAGGAGAAGTGTGATGCGAGCGATACCGAATGTTATGTCCGGGCATCCGAGAAGAGAGAGAGAGAGGTGATTGATCGATATTCCCCGGCATCGAGCTCGTATGAGCGAACCGCGAAAAATTACCAAGGAAATTGGATTCTTCTTAGCCCCCCTCCCTTCCGCCCGCCCACCCACACACATGAGTCGATATGGTCCACAGTTAGGATATCAAGCGATCATAAACTAGTTTCTTTTACAACCAAATTGATTGTGCTCGTTCATCATGATTCTTTATTTATCCGGGCTGTTATGAAAAGCTCCGATCATATAATAAACTATTTTTCCCGTGCGACGTATCTCCGGCATGGACAAACTAATGTCTATTTTTCGCGCATCTCAAAACAAATCAATTGCAAAAAAAAATAATAATAAACATCAAATTCCGAATCAATTTTTGGCGATAACGTAGTTAGAGACTTGCTCCAAGTGTTGAAATGGTATAGGAGCAAAGAAGAAGCAGACGTAATAGCATCACGCGACGAAGCCAAAAAAAGGGACAAAAAATGAAAATCGAGATTGGTACAGTGCGAAAAAAAGCGAATCAACAAGATTGGGGGCTAATTAAAAGCGCAGATGTTTGGGAATAGAGATGGAAGAGAAGGACCGGGGATTTAGTGAAAACTCGCGCGGTCCACAGCTCCCGAGAATATACGAGATGGCTTAGTGCGCGTTATATAGAGAGCGCGCGCGCGGTCCGGGATGCAGTGCCGGACGGTCATTCCGGCTGATTTTATACGTTTCCCGACGAGTCGTAAAGTCGGCCGATAGCTTAACACTTTGGTCGTGACAGACGAGGGCGTGAGTTTGATGCCGGCCTCGGCCGGCCGCGGTGAGCGCGCTCCCCCTCCTTTCAACACTTTTATATAGCTACTATCACACTCGAGGGCCCGACGCGCGCGCGCCTTGGTCCATCAAGACCGGATTATAGAGGATTTATTTACGAGATGAAAATTGAAAATAAATGTAGCCTTGCTCTCGGGCCACCAGAGCGCCTCTCCGGCGTAAAAAGCTCCTTTTATTCCGTTCTATACTTACTTTTTTTTCAAGATTTTTCCTTCGCCTCCTACCAGGGGCTTTTTTCTTTCTCCTCGATCCTCACCGCTGGCGGTATAGCGATGCTACTGATGCTACTAAAACGAATTCGAATATTGGAAATTTGTTGAAATTACATAAACTGTATTGTCATTTGAAAGTACGAGGGTGGCTGTGCCTGCCGGCCAAGTGTATATCTTAGTCCGTAACTTGGTCACAGTCACGTCTCATTCTCGTTAAACTTCATCAAACTTTTATTCTTTGTTCTTTTCTTCTTTACTTGTTTTTTGCCGTTGTAGCATTGACGATCGATACGCGTATTCGAGTATTGCGTTGAAATGCAAATTTAACTCGTCGATTTAAAATCCCAAGAAGAAAAACACGTTTAAATTTTCCTCGGCTCGAAGGTACACGCAGGGGGGGGGGGCAACATAAATATAATTGTATAAGCGAAAAACTCTCCGATGAATTTCAAAGTTAAACGAACGACCGAGTGTTTACGGGAAAATAATCGAGTAAGAAGAGGCGAGAGGCGCTCGGTCGTAAATAACAAAACTCGTCCATTCTCATTTAGTGCAAATAAACGTTTTATTCCCGCGACACAGCGCGCGTCGAGACCTTTCAACGCGGGAAATCTTGTAAAGCCCGGGACAATTTGACAATGGATTACCGAGCCGCCTGTGCGGTTGTCCGTTATTTTACGGATTTAAAAAAAACAACCTATGCTGTATCCTATCCAACAATAACATCAACAACAACAGCAGCAACAACAAGTTCTAGACCAATCTTTGCGAGCTGGCAGACAATAAATGTAAAATCGTGAAATATAGAGAGAAAAAAGGCCGAAAGCTGGGCTCTAGAGCCGATAGCGGCCGTGGAGTGTCGCAGATGGATGGAGGGCGACGGCATTGCTCTTGCATTATTCCTAACGATAACGAGATTTCAAATGAGGTAAAGGGCTCGGAGATACGGCGCTTCTCATCAGAGTCGCGCGGGGAATTCCGTGGAGACCGCAGCAAGCTCGCGATCTGCCCGGGTTTTCGGGAACTTTTGCCCTCTCTCTGTTACGTGCCCGCCTCGTCAACATTGGAATATTCATAGCAGCGAGCGAGCGAACGCCGTACAGCCCCTCCTCCCTCTCGACCCCGAGCAAACAAAGGAGGAAGACAGTGTATGCATGCGGAGGGGAGTTGCTGCTGCTGCCGCCTCTGCATATCCGATCGATGAAATTCGTCAAGTCCAATCGTCGGCCTGCGAGGCTCGGACGTTTCTCTTCTGTGATACAGGCATACGATCTCTCTTTTTTTTTCATTTGATTTTTAACCTATCGTTTCTGACCCGGACATCTCCATACCGAGTTTTGAGGCATTTGACGAAATACTGAATTATAAGCGGAATTCATGCAACAGTTACACTTGAACGATCCCGATAGTTCGGCGATTGCCTATGTTTTTAGCGCAAACATTTTTTCAACTTACTACTTGACGCAGATTAGTAAAAATATCAAATTTCTTTGCAACTCATCGCTTGACCTATCTTCTATATTTATTCCTTAGGGTCGAGGTATAACTGCAGCCGGAAGTATATGCATAGTAAAAAGTTACAGGGGATAATGACTGCTAAGATTAATTTAATTTTTAAATATTTCGCCTGGACGATGTTCTTAATTTTCATTGGTTCATTTATTAAATGACTTTTAACCTTTGGGCCGGAGAAAAGGAAGAAAAAAAAAGTATAAAAAACGTTAAGGGATTATAATTTACACTAAAAGAGCTCGTCGTTTGCATAATTATATTTAATCTTCTCCGCCAGCGCAATATTTTATGCAGATTAGATCAGTTTTATTATTTGGCCCTTCATTACTTTATTACAACAAAAAAGCACGGCGCGAGAAACTTAAATGCTTTAGCCAAATGTGAAACGTTATTATAATTATTTGAAATATTTTTACATTTACGTTGGATTTTCTTTTCGATCTCAAAGCATTGAAAAACTAGTTCGGTTAATTTATTACCGACTTTTTATCTTCCTATATCGACGTAGTAATAATATTAGAAAAGCAGTAATTTTGCACTTAATTTTCAAAATTTTAATTTTATAAAAATTGCATATTAAAGGTAAAACCTCACATACAATTAACCTCTAGCAAAAAAAAAGTAAAAAAAAATTAGCTTTTGACGCCAACAAAGTTTATGACGAGTATCATCTTCGCGAAAGAAATTCTCCTTCGAACTTACGAAATCACTGAGACGCGTCGGTGTGCTTGAAAACTGGGGAAACTCTGAATATTGTTCGGCAATCCTGCTAAGGGTCGGCCCGAACTGATCGGTATCGGTAAAATTTCGCGAGCACGTCGCGTCGCATCAAGGAGAAAGCCAAACACGCACACGTCCTTACCCATCTCCCTCCTCATCCCTCTCTCTCTCTCTCTCTCTCTCTCTCTCTCTCTCTCTCTCTCTCTCTTTGTTCGGCGCCGGTAATGTGATTTAACTTCACCCAACGCGTCGAGCAGCCCAACGCCCAGGAATATTGAGTTTCACCAAGCTTTCGTCGCATACGCAGCAACGGCCGCCGGCCGCAGCCCCAACTTTCGGCGTCGCCGGTATTTGATCAGGGCACGCTATGGTTGGGACGCCCTAGCTCCTTTTCACTCTCAAGGAATTAGTTGTCTTTCATTGAACCACTTTTCTCCATTGCTATTTATTCTCGAAATTGCACAAACGTATTAGCATTATTGCCGAGCCTGCAATTTTTCCGCGACCTGTTGTTGTTGCTTCTATTGCAACGATGCCGCTATATAATACTGTACTTTTCTTGATTATTTTTTCTTCGCAGCTGCTGCTGCTGCTGCTTTCATGTATATAAAGAAAAACTCGAAGAAAAAGAAAACAACATAAAACTGTTATCGAGAAAAATCGATAAATTCTCGAAGCAACTGCATTTTTTAAGTACATTATTCATGCCAGCTGAACTTCACGACATTTTAACTTTGTGGTTTATTATTAGAAGCCTCAAAAACGTAAAAAGACTCGGTGAAAAAGATTCGTCTGGAGGTTAAAGTTATTTAAAACTGTGATAATCTCATTTCGCAAAATGGTAGCCAATTACTCGCGTTCTTCCCGAAGCGTTTAATTAATATTTGATTAAAGCATGTCGTTCCCGCGTCTACTTTGATGTGGCACGCGGAATGCTGCAATTCGATATTTGCGCAAAAGCAAAATTCGCCGGTTAATTAAACGGCCGAAATGTAAAAAATATTTTACAGCTGAGCCAAATCTCGAAAAATGTGTTTGTAACTATTTCATTATCTTACATAAATTCGCCTATCGATACAACGCTAATAATTTATGAGCTATTTCAACACGAATGCCGTGCTTATTGACCGTGTAAATAATAGTAAGTCCATACAATATTTCACTTTGTACACCTTGTACTATTGAACATCGATTCATTATTGAAATCATAAAAACAATAATACATCCGCACGAAAGCCGAAGCTTTGGTTAAGAGTGCGAAATAAATAAATTCTTGCGCTCGTTAATTGTAAAAATAAGCCCATTTTTATTTTCTTTAGCGAGACAGGAGAAAAGCAGCGAGCCGATTCATGTGCCTGAAGGCTTATGCAACGCCGGCTTCGTTATACGCTCTTATATTAGATAAAGCCAGGGTGACGAGATGCAACGAGAAATTCTCCCTATTTTGCTCCTACCTCTATCTCTCTCTCTCCTTTCCCAACCCTCTTCTCCTCCCTTTCCTCTTGCTCTTGCCGCTTCATCGCATCAGCCGTCACTCTACATCTCGCTCCACCCGCTGACGCTTTCCTTTTACATATATCAAGCCTGCTCATCTTATCTATCGCGGTAATTGTCACTCGTTGCTCGACTACTTGCTTTATTATGAAACTTTCGCGCAGCCTCCAGCTTCTCATTAGCTTTTACGATATTTTCCATTTCTCGTATATATTTGCTCCGTGTCTATTTGCCTTATTCGACGGAAGTTTAAAAAAAAAGGTATTTAATCAGATCTCCATCTTATTCCCTAATAATTGTCAAAACTTTCTTCACCTGGATAGACGACGCGCAGCAAAAGATAGTGCTAATATAAACTCGACTCCAAAGTGATGAGAAATTTAATAGTAACGAGCTTAAAAATGTAGGGGAAGGTCGGGCATAACGGACACCTTAAGGGAAAATGAATAAAAAATATATATACCCTTGATAAATATAATCAATTAAATTTTTTTCT
>JAPYYQ010002276.1:0-20751 GCA_030522585.1 Anagyrus pseudococci | reverse complement strand
TATATATATATATATATATATATACACGTGTAATCGACGTACGTGCACGCGGCCTCCTCTCGACACTGGCCGTGAAACTTGCATACATAAGCGTCCACCCCTTCTGCCGCGAGACTGCTTATTTCAGTATTCGCAACTGTTGGTCGGTTACGAAAAAAGGCAGGCTTGTGCTTCTTTATCATTGCAACGATTAACGTATAAAAACATTCTTGGCACGATATCGAAATTCGAATAGATACGATTTTACTTTTATTTCAAAGTTGCACGCCGATCTCTGACTCACCTGACAATCATGCCTGTATCAGAGAGCTGTATTCTTGTCAGCATGAGCATGAAATGGAAGCATGTGTACAATAAATAGCAGACAGTCGGACGCTAAACGCTTAGTCAAAAGCAGAAAGCCGCTGTATTCCTCCTCTATCCTGACACATGCAACTTACACCCCCATTTTTGCGAATTGCGATTTTCTTTTTGCCCAACGGAAGCAAGCACGGATAATCGGCTCGCGTCTTACGCATCGTCCCCTCTTGCAGCCTAATGTCAAGTTATATTTCAGAGCTTGCTCGCGTCCTCGTTACTCTCTCGCCGCACACGCTCGTCTGCGGAGCCGCGTCGCGAGAGAGGAAATTTTCTTAAGCGACGTACTTTGCATTTTCTTGCGCGCGCGCACAGCCGGTAGGCGGATTATCCTTCTCGAGAGAAAGGGGGAAAAACTTGTTATGCTACTTGTATTCGATTTTCCCGGCTTTTTAAGCTTCTCTCTCTATTTGAGCTTATTTTTGCCCAGGCGTCTGCAGGTTGAGTTTATCGGTTAGCAAAAAGTTATTAATCAACTAGTTTTTTTTTCTTTTTTTGATAGTTTCTTTTATCGGGGTTATTCATGCGTTGCGTACAAAGATATATTGTTGAAATATTTTCGCAGACTTTCATTTAGAAGGTAAAAATTTCATTTCGTGCAAGAAATATATTTATAAATATTCAAATTATTCTTTCCATTTAATAAACTACATTTTTAAGTCGGGCAACCTAAATAGAATAATATTCGTTAAAAAATGTTATGCAAAATTAAATTTACATATTATCGTTAAATCCGACTGCTTTGCTATATATTTTATCATTTATTATTTCATTCTTATACAAGCATTCATTATTATCGATCATTTACTGTAATCGACTTGTAAAAAAGAAAAAGAAAATATACATAAAGTCTAGGAACCGTTTTATAACAAACATTCCTTGTTTATTTAAAGTTATGTTTGTGTTTTATTTGTATCTATTTTCGGTTTGAGCCTTATTTGTGTCTATGCGATAAAACTGTTTATAAATAAAATACCGACTGAAACATAATATTAAAGTTCGTTATCGCGATATGTTTGTTTATTATAAGACTTGACAATTCCAAAGAGCCTTTCGATACCATAGTACAATCGCAAACAAAAAACACAGTAATATCCATTTACACTTTTGGGAGATTATACTATAGGGTCGTAAGAAAACATAATAAACGCAAGGATCAATCGAGTCGGAGAATTTCTGACTCATCCAATAGGGGAGTCCGAGGCGAAGATTACGTCGAATCGTGCTGGTACAAATCGATGCTTCTGCACCAAGTACGGGTGCGCTTTGCTTCTAGACCGCGCCGAGAGAGTCTTCGTGCAAAAGCTCTCGTGAGCTGGGGCAATGTGTTCACCTTTTTCTCCCCCCTGGTGCAATCAATTTCTCTCAGTCTCTGCCCGCACCTGACGGCTATTTAACCTTTTTCCTCGACGACTGCAGTTATCCTCGCGTTTATATACCGATTGCCAGCAAATGTATACGTGTATGTGTGTGCATAACGTTGATTTAAATATTCACGGAAAAAATTAACAAAAATTTCGAGAGCGATATGAATCGCGAGTATATCTACCAGAGTTAAGCTAATGTAGAACACGTCCTATTTGCGGCCATCCGAGTAAAGATATATCCTTGCTAGAATTTTAATCAATTATCGCTGTATACACATCAGAGCCAACGACAACTTCGTGCAGCTCTAATGTCGCACGATCGCCTGTCCCCCTCCTCTCTCTCTTCCCCGATCGTTGAAATCTCTTAAACTCGACGAAAAAAAAATCAGGCCCGTGAGAGCGATGACTTTTTGCCGATCAATCACTCCCTCGTCCAACTCTTTTTTCTCTCTCTCTCTCTCTCTCTCTCTTTCTCATCTTCTCCTCGTCTTTTTCCAGTCTACAAACTGTCGCGCACGTACGGGCATAAATTACCAATCCGATAGGCGTTGGACTCTCTCGACGAAATAAATAGGCCCGCGTTGTCAAGCGCGCCTAGTAGCTTCGAAAGTCGTCAAATTTTTTCGTGTAGAAAGTTACGGGCTTGAAGGAGCACAGAGCTTCGTCGTTGGGCTTACCGTTGTCCACACGCGTTTGTGCGCTAACGGCGAAATTATTTCATATCTACGTATTTATCAAAGAGATAGGGGGAGAGACGAAGGAGAAGAAAGACGACGAGCCTCGCTGCCCTCCTCGTCTTGGCCCCATACATCAGCGCTGGCGCGTCCCATGCGTCACTTAAATTACTACTGATTAAGCGGCGTCGATGAAGATTTCACGCGCGCTTAAAGTAACAAAGTAGCGTTTAACTTTATTAATGATAATCCGGCGCGACGTTAAAGACCAAGCGAGAGAGAGAGCGCGTGTTATATCCTCCGCCGGCTGTAGGGATGCGAGAAGGAAGAAAAAAAGGGGGCCGCTATTAATATCTTTGAAAATATTCAATTACCAGCTGAAAACGTCCGCCGGGGAATTTAATCTCGGTGGAAAGAATCGACATACTTTTTTCTTGCCGAAAGAGAGAACAGCCGCGGCGAGATAAAGGGGCAGACTCCGGTGTCAGAGTGTATGATCGACGAGTCTGGGCGTACATATTGAAAAGCGCCCTGGAATAGCCGAAGACAGATGCGCGAAAAAAGGCGCGTGGTCTGCTTTTTAATTGGCTAACACACTCGGCGCGTGAAAGTATCGTCACGAGCGTGTGTGCTTAGAACTTTCGCGTGTGATTCCGCATTGTTGCCAACGCACACGATTTCCCGCGATTTCCGCAGTATGGCGACCGATGGATTTATGCGATATACTCTCTCTCTATCTCGTTCCTTCTCGAGAAGTATCGGACGAAGCGTTGCGTCATCCGCGCGTTTTTAATGGACCGCCTCGTTTGTTTAGCATTAAGGAAGCATACCGACGCACACACACACACACATGTAGGAGTGAGCCAGGCGTAATTTTCATTGTGAATTATGCGTGCTGATTGTACGGATATATTGCGTTTGCTTAGCGTAGTCATTACGTAAATTTTTCGAATGGTCCGATGATATTTTTCCAGCTTGGGAGATATTTTATTGGAAATCGTGACTTTTTTTTTATTTTCTAATGGAACCTTTTGGAATTTTTCGAGGTGTGTTTCGAGGTAGTTTGTAACAGAATTATTCCGTTGATGAATAATAGCGTAGCCTTTTCCAACACGAATACTACACGCGTATCGATCAAATTTGAATAAGTGAGAATTCAACACTCGCATTATTCCCGTTTGACCTAAGAGTAAAAATTAGCATGTTGAACGACTACGTAGAGGCTTAAAAAAAATTAGCCTACGTCCAGTAGTCCGACCCGATAAGTCACGCGCAAGACACGCCCAACACACAAGATTAAAAGTAAAAAGCTTCGGTTGCCGAACTGCTTAAACATCTCGGGGGGCAGCGACGCGCCTCTACTTAATTCTCGAAATATTTCGCGAGAGAGGGCAAACGGATCAAAATAAATCTCGGTCGCGAGATTTCACGAAAATTTATTGCTCTTCCCGCGAAAGGCCTATTTGATTAATCGCGTGACATATAACCACCGATTAAATTCACGATACACAACAAGAGGGCCGGGGGGGAGGGGAGGGCAAGAAGAAATGATGCGACGGCTCTTACTCCATGTAGCAGTACATTGGCACTATTGACCTAAAGAACTACTTGCGTGCCGGGTATGAGAAAGAGGGAGAGCAGGAGAAAAAACGCCGACACACCAGCCGCGAAAACGTCCCGCTGAAAAATTAGCATTCACTTGGCGCGATTTAAATTGCCCGCGTAAATGTACGTGGAACGTCATTGTAACGAGCGCGCACTTTGTAATTGTACGTTTTACATGGCCCGGCCTCTCGTACGTGTCCTAACTGTAATTCGTACAGTTTTTTTTACGTTTAATGAAAATTAATAGGGCCGTTATGCGCTCGAAAACGTCTACTTTTAAAAAGTAGCCGCTTACGTGCTCGGACCAGCTTTTATAAATAAACGTAACAACATAATAAACAAGCGCAATAACGAAAATATACTAATTTACATGGTTTTCGAACTAACGCAATTCTCAACGAACATTTGCCAAGCCAAGCGATATTTATCAGGCCCGTATCGTCCGATCGATATATCGAAATCGCGCCATAAAACTTAAAGACCTATCAGGGACTTCCGATCGTCGACCAAATGCGCCTCGAAGCCTCGCATAAGAAAAAAAAGGGCACGTGGGGTAAGCAGGAGAGTAACGCGCTCTCGAGAGCAGTGGGATATGGGGTTCGCGGAGGTAAGTAGGACGATCGAAGACCGGCGGCACCAAAAGCCGCGCAATCGATGCTCGAAGGGGAGAGAGAGACTCGCGTTTAGCGCATTATGCCGGGCCGGATCTATTGTAAACGCGATAAAAAGCCTCGTAATACCTGGGCCCGAGGAGAGCCGTTCTTTTAACGGGCAGCGCTATGCCCTATCGAGGCAGTGTTAGCCTACGACGACGACTCGGCGATTCGCAGTTCCGATAGCCTACATTTTAACAAAACCGCCGGGCGCGCGCACACACGAGAGCCTACCGGACTAGTCGACGAGGCTATATGGCTTTAATGATTTAAGGTGGGCCCGGAGTGACCCTAATAAGCCAGAGCCACGCCGAGATTTCGTATAGTCGCACGTGAAAATTGATCGGGCGTTTTAATTTTGCAAAAAGCTCCGCTCTCCCGCTCGTTTTCTGCCTTTCAAAATTTGCGAGGGGCTCGCGAAAGAGAGGGGAAATTGAGAGAGTTCTACTCGACGTGGAAATCACTGGTATTTCACGGCTGTAAATTACCTCCAATGAGCTTTTCGAGTACTTACTTTTAAAATCAAACGAGACGAACCGACAGCTACACATTTTTCGTTCGGTTAAGAATTGTACCTTCGTGGCTGCTGATTTGAATATTGCCGACGAGAAAACATTTTTATAGCGAATAAAATGCAGTCGTAATATTCTCGGCAGGATTATATATCGTTGAATAAGTACGTTATTCGCTTTTACGGCTCGCGGATAAAAATTAACTAAGCGGATGAATTTATCGAGTTTAATTTGCCTCTCAATCAAAAGCCGGGGCCATTCTTTTTCACGGAATTGTTGTAAAATGGTCTGCTGCTCGTATGAAAATCGAGCACACTTTGAGATAATAAAACGTCGCCCACCTTACTTTGCAAGTAAATTTAAATTAAAATACTGTTAAATATTCAAAACTTCGGCAAGATCTTTAATCGAGATATGATTGCAACTGTAAAATCAACACCACACCGAATTTCATGAATAACTTTCGTTTAAACAAATTCGCCTCTAAACAACATATGAGCGTACGCAAATTCAGAATGATCCAACCTATTTTCTCAGCAATTTATCACTTCTCAACACTTTCCATATATTCCAATCGAAAGGAGCTCTGTGTTTGCGCACGCAGAATAAAAAAAAAGGCTTTGGCATAGAAACGGAAACGAAGATACGAGGGAGAAGAAACGCGAGGCGAGAGTGTGGAGGGGTAAAGAGTGCGTACGTCGGCAAATTCCAGGCTTTTACGAGCTTCGGTAAATACGAGCGACGTTACCCTTAATGGCACTGCCAACAAGTTCCTCCTTTTTTTCTTTCGCAGAGAGCCTCGGCACACGCCCACGCGCCCCCGCCGCCAATGCAAATAATAACGAGAGCCGATGCCTATGCGCGCCTCTCAAAAGAAAGCCTTCGCTTCCGAGGGATAAAAGCTGTTTTTAATTAAGGGATCCGTATTTTCTTTATGTATAGCGTATACCGTCCAAGCAGCAGTCCGCTGTTTGTTTTCATAACGCCGTATATTATCGTCTGGTTTATTTTCTGTTTTTCGGTTATCCTTTCGGTTTTAAGCTTATAAATATATAACTGTGTACATTTAATTTTCTTAAAAACGAATTTAAAAGTCAAATTGATTTTCGTTAGAGCAAAAACCGGGCCTATCGTTATACCATCCATATAAACTTATTGTAAAGCAAAGGTGACGACAATCGATGAAGCACGCACTGTGCATTCAATTTCGCATTCGGCTATAAAACCAGCAGCGCTCTGACGACACGTATACGACAGAGTCTTACTCGGGGAAAAATAAAAAAGCCACAGCATAGGCTGCGCATTTACCTCCAGCTTCTATCGTTCTTTTTTACCCTACAGTTCTGAAGCCAAAAGCGGGAGAGAGAGAGAGAGAAAAAGGAGATGACAAAACATAGCGATGATATTCGGGCGTCCGCACTTTACGGCCGTCTTTGTGCGCTGCACTGTGCTTTTTTCCACTTACACTCTTCGCTCCATCAAGTCCCTCTCTCTCTCTCTCTCTCTGCCTTTTGCCCCTTTTGCGGATGCACCCAACGACCCTCTCTGGCTAGTAGTCCTGCTCTCGCGCAAAGTAGCCCCGGGAATACTTCTTTTTTCCCTCCTCTTCCTACACCGACGCTTTTCCACGAGTTCCCGAAGTGTTCACGTTGAAGTGGGGCTTACTGAATTTACCATGGCCACGCCCGAGCTTGGTTTGTACGAACGTGATCTCACTTTGTGCCCTCTCTCGTTTTTCTTCTCTTTTTTTATATTTCTTTTTCTCTCGTGTTCTCTTTGGATAACAAATTTTTGATCGTCTTTTACTGTATAGAAGCTTCACGACCTTTGAAATACGCTTTTTTCCTTCTTGGCGATTTTATGACGAAGCAAAAGTAAGCTGAAATAAATGCAACAGGCGTGTCTTGTCTTCAGCTTTGTTTTTATAACCATGCGGTATTGCAGAAAGGAAATGTAAATTTATAAAAGTATTTTTTCTTTAAAAAAAGACGATAGTGCTGAAACGAGCGGAAAGCTAAAAATAAGCGAGCGTTAAAGCTGAAAATTATCAGCTGCCGAGGCTAATGCCGAAATAATGCAAGCCGTGTGACAAGCGTGCGAAACGCCTGTGGGTCGGTCGGACGACAACGACAACGAGCCCGCCTTGGCCCGGAGCCATGTTCAAAGATTGCCAGGATTGTAAGCGCGCCGTAATGACATTGCCTTTGTACGCGTAACTTCTCCGTTCTCTCTTCCTTTTTCATCTTCTTTCGGGAAAACTCCTAGTCCATTTTCATTTCTCTTGACTTTATTCCCAATCTTGCACTGTCCCAACTTTTTCCTCTTGGTATATCATCCTCTTTGTCATTGTGCGTACCTCGTCTGCTTTTATTTTTTTCTCATTTTTTCGCCTTAGAAATGTAAGTATATAACTTAGGTGAAAAATAAGATTTTAAAATAACACTATTCTGTCACATATTTTACTCAATCATTCAATCGAATGTAAGAACATTGCAAAATTCTTTTTATATTAAAAATCAAAATTTTCCATATACGTATCTCTCACTTCGTGTAATTTATTACACCTCAGCCAACCTATCCTGAAACTCCAATAAAAACGAAATTTATCTTCAACTCCCAGCCCCGCAGTTCCCCTCTGACAATAGCCCAGCCCAGCATCCTCTCAGGCCATAGCTCATTCACCAGTAACCTCTCCAATCTCAAATCCAGCCCCCGTTTAGCTCTCGTGTCGTTTGCATCCGCTACGCACACAAAAATCATATTCAACTTCCAGTCGCGTACAGCTGAAAGTGGTAGGAGGGGAGGGGGCTCGAAAAAGAAGGAAAATCGCGAACGCCTGCGTCTCGCGACTTATCTCGTTTCGCGAAAGCTACATCCTCTGGAGTAGAAGCTCGAGGGGTGCGGAAGAAGAAGAGCCGCTAGGAAGGAGAGGGGAAGGAGGCAAGGATGTAGATAGGGTTAATAGCGGGAGAGAGAGAGAGAGAGAGGGGGCGGTGGCAGACGCGCATACGGGGGCACTGGCTCCGTTACTGGCGTCTGGCGCGAGCGCCGGTACTGTCTGCTGCTGCTCCTGCTACGGGGGAGGCTCGCGATCGATCGGCCCACACTCCTCTCTCCGCAGTTCCCTCGGCGTATGCCCTCTCTCTCGCTCGGTCCGCTCGATTTTTTCCGCAGCTCTCGCTCGCTCCAGTTGAGCCCAGACGCCGAGCAGTCTCGTGCGCCTCCTCGGTTGTCCCTTTTGCTCTTCCTCCTTCTCCTCTTTCTCCTGCTCTTGCTGGCAGAGACAGGCTCTCTCTCTCTCTTTCTCTTTGAGAGTGAGCGAGGCGCTCTTTTGCCGCGCACTCGCCGCTCCAACGCCGTCGATTCTCCCGCCGATTTTATTTAGCACGGCAGTGAGCAGCGCATACACTTGAAGAGCAGCAGAGCGAGCACTCAATCGTTAGCTGATTATGTGGAGCTGATTACTTTAAAGAGCCGCTGCGCTGATGCTGCTGTCGAGGACTCTTCTTCTTTTTTTTCTAATTTTACTCAAAGGGATTTCCTTCTTCTTCTTCTTTGCTACTATTGCTACTTTTACCAGGACGTCGTTTTGCTTCTCTTTTTTATTTGCGGATTATACAACATTGTAGTTGAGCAAACAGTCTAAATGTTAGAAATGCAACGACGAGAGCGACGGAGAGAGAAAGAGCGATCAATCTAACGTGAAAACTCGCGACTGAACGAGCGTACTCGATCACAGATGACTTATAACGATTATCGAGAGCGATTAAAAACGATCCTGCTCCGGACTTTTACTCGTTTAACGACGATTGCCCTAACACAACTCCCCCCCCCCTACCCACGTAATGACTTATATAAACAATAACACAACGTGTGTGTCTCTCGTCTACGTGCTGGTCATTAATCGATCACAGGAGGTTTGCGCTCTACGATCAGGACGAGACATGACACGCTATCCACGCGATGTTATCCGAGAGAGAGAGGGGGAGCAACTTTACTATCTGAAAAAACTCATCGCCCTGACACGGGGGTCACGAATTTTCGGCTTATCCGCTGACGGCGGCACAGAGCTTTAGCAGATTGACGGGGGGGCTATAACGTTCGCCGTAGGCTGTTGTTACATTACTAAACTACCGTGTTTGGTTTCATGTTTTTTTTTTTTAGTTTATAATCTTTCTTTTTCACAGCTTTTTTAAATAATACGGCTAGTGCAGCTATTGATTAAAGATTGTAAAGAGATTTAGATTATCAAAGTTATAAATATTGATAAAATCAGAATGATTACGTGACCAGAGTGTTCTATTACAATTTTTAATACTTTGCGTTATTTAATGATAAAAATAAAGTTAATAGTAATTATCTATTTAAAGTAGGTTTATAATCAACATTTTTATTCATACTTTTATTTTTGTATTCTTATTTTTATAAAATATAAATAAGAAATTTCAGTGTTATTTACATTTACACGTTCTTATACAAATATAATAGAGCAGCACTGTTTCGAATTCGTTTGTTTACTACATCAGATGTACAGGTATACGGAAGCGCTCCCAGCAGACATATCGTTTATAAATCCCGTTTAGTCGCTCAATCGCTAGTCTAACGTTCTTAACAATCAGTCTTGATCATCATACATCTTATTAATAATGTCCCTGCACTTTTTAAGCTTCGTTGTTTTGTTAATTAGCGATGCGATGCTTACAGTGCTTACCATGCGATACAAAAATCCTTGTGGTGAGTTTACTTATTCTCGAGTTGTTTTTTCATTCAACATCAAATTCGTCAAAATGGTAAAATTAAGGTTTCAGTGTGAAAAGTCAATACCTCTACACGGTGTCACGTCTGTTGAACTTGATGTTCCACCCTAATAACGAACTAAACGTGCTACTGTACATAAGCGTAATTTTATCGGTGACGAATATCTACAACCTAAGTTTATCCGACGACGACACGCACAGACAGCGTGACAGATTTAGGTAAGCCACAAAGCGACACACTGCCTATTGCTAATATCGGTCCGAAAGCTCTAATGGGAATTCTCAAATCTGCAGTTTGTCACAATTGTTGGTGTTAATTGGCACCATGGCGGTGTTGGCGGCATTCTTGCAAGAGAATCACGAGTATGGAAACGCATTAAGCTATTGCCTCGAGGCTGCGGCCATTATACCACAGATCTTCTTCACTATGTCGATCCTTAAGGTAACAAGACCGTACGGGAAGAAGGGACCGATTCTTAGCTATTCAGTTAAAATATATGTCATGCTTATGATTATTCACAAGTCATTTTTTTTAATGAAGCCCAATAGGGAACTTAGCGATGGCTGGAAGGCCGTAGGTTTGGTACAGTGCATTTTGGGTTTTTCGATTTTTCTTGTTGAGAAGATTGTAAATGGAAAAATGCAACGACCAAACACTAAAGTAATAACGAGTAATAACGAAGTCATCAAAACGAGATTAACTAAAAGGAAGTCGAGAAGAGACGGCTAATAAAAAGATAAGATAATTAAAGACTAATTAGTTTACATTTTTGTGACTTTTGGAATATTTTGTGATTTTTATTTGCAGTTTGAATTATGGATATATTCTTTAAATGAAATAATTATGCGTGAAAAACCATTATTCAGTTACTTAATTAAAATATGGTCGATCGATAAAAAAAACAGGGTCAAATAGCAAATTTGCGTAAATATTGAAGCAATTTTTGAATCTTAAAAATGGTTTATGTGATTTTTTTGTATATTATAATTATGTAATTTTGACGAAAGGTGATGAAAAATATTACTTTTACTTATAAAATTCTGTGAGTAATAACTTCTACTTTTTATAAAAATAAATATTTTTAAATTAACAAATTCTTGAATAGTTTTAAGCTTCGCTTAACATGAACCTACCTCACCTCTTACACTTACATCGTAAACATTCTACAATTATCCAAATGATCAATGTTTTGTTTACATCTTCCTCCAGAGCAATATATATTATGAATAAATTCAACTAATACAACTTGGTTTTTGTAGGCGTTTACGCTTCAACATTTTGTTCATTCCAACTTTTTGTCTAGTTACATTTTAAATAAACTGGTCTGTAAATTAAACTCGACCGACAATCCCCTACTCTTTGTACAATTTAATCGTAATAAACATTTTTTCACGTACCGTCTCCATTCCTTTCCCTTTCTCTTTAACGCGCCGCGCATTTTATTTTTCCCTTCTACTCAATTGTTCCTTTCCCTTTTTGTACCTCACCTCCCCACACACGCACACACTGTACAGTCCCCCAGTCCCCCGCGTACCAACCATCCCTCTGTCCTCGTCGCCCGAAACTTTTCCTTCTTCCGCGATACTCACCGGGATAACCTCGTTTCCGCGATCGACTTCGTGAGCGACGTCTCGCTGGGCGTCCGCGCTTTCGCTGAAATTTCGGCTCGGATTTCAACCGCCCCCCATCCCACCAACCACACCAATCGCGTGTGTACACAAGATCCAATTTTTGCCGGCTCTAAGCTCGTTAATTGCCATCTCGACGTTTTCCACCCTAGATTTATTGTCGTCGAGGCTGTTAATCGACAAACGGCCCAGGCACTTGCAGCTTTTTTCTACTCGCTTTGGCACGATTATCAGTTTTTTTTTTGCCTTTCATTTATACTAGAAGGAGAGCCGATTCGTGCAGAACCCGTGAATGATTGCTTATGAGGTAAATCGATCGTTCTTTTAGGCGCGCGCCCTGGCATCTCGAAAAAGAAAGAATAGCTTCTCTAAACGCATCCAATCTGCTTTCACCGTTTGTTTTTCCCGCATTATTATAGTTTATTCGTTTAATACCTACTCGCGAGTATTTATTAATCAACTCGATAATCGTAAGTGTAATCGTTTTCATCACCAAAGCTTCTCTCTCGTCTGCCAAAGCGGCGAAAAAAAAGAACAAAGAAAAAGAAGAATTAACAGCCGCCAGTACACGAAAGCTCTTGGCGGATCGATCCGAGCAAACAAGATCCTTCGCCGCGTTATACAGCAGGACTAGACGATATCGCAAGTTCGTCTATCATCTGGCCGTATATATACTACTCTCGCGAGGGTAAAGACTCATTACTTGCTCGGGCTATAAGAACGAACGCGTTAATAACCACTCCTCCGCGCACACGTATAGACACACGGGCGAGCTTTTATTTCTCGGCGGCACTCAGCGAATTAAACGCGGCCCGCCGGCCGATCAAGCGGTGCGCGCCGAAAAAGGAAGAGTCCACGCGTGCAGAGAGAGAGAGAGAGAGAGAGAGAGAGAGAGAGAGAGAGAGAGTCGGTGGCGCCTTGCGCCTCACTTTTCCGTTGATTAAATCGCTTATTGAGCTCCCCCGGCTCCTCCAGTCTCTCCGCTGCAAGCGCGCGCAGGCTTATATAGCCGGTGCAACGCCCCCGCGCAGCTCACGCCCGGTATTGCACGTCGCGCCGTGGCGATCGATCCCGCCATCGCTCCCGCCGCCACTCCTCTCCCCCGTACCTTCTTTTTTCATCTTCTCTCATTTGCGCGCTTCCTCCTCCTCCACCACCACCCCCTTTCCCTCCTCGACGCTTTGCTTCTCTTTTTCTTTT
Source organism: Anagyrus pseudococci (assembly GCA_030522585.1). Classification (NCBI taxonomy): domain Eukaryota; kingdom Metazoa; phylum Arthropoda; class Insecta; order Hymenoptera; family Encyrtidae; genus Anagyrus; species Anagyrus pseudococci. The sequence continues at coordinate 7,997 of JAPYYQ010002276.1, read as the reverse complement.
ATTTATAACCCTACTGTGTGCAGCTCCTTCCTTTTTATCGCGCACTTGGAGCGAATTCTATCGTAAACAATAAGCAGCCCCCAAGCACAAAGTGTAATCGCGCATTTTCGAGTGGCGTGCGCGCCGTTTCCGCGAACCGAGCATAGCAGAGAGCGCGCGATATAAAATTAGCGGTCCCGCGCTTATACGAGTTGAGTACCGTTGACCCAAGCACGCGACACACTCAAAAGAGAGAGAGAGAGAGAGAGAGAGAGAGAGAGAGAGAGACAGACAGAGAGACAGAGAGGAAGAGAGGAAGAGAGTGAGTCCTTGGCACTACATACGCGTTGCTGTGTTGCTGACGCAGCGGGAACGCGGAATCTTAAGGCCAGGCCTCCTTGGGCTCTCTTTCTCTCTCTCTCTCTCTCTCTCTCTCTCCAGGTGATTATAATTCTCAGAGATGCGGGACCGCGCGAACGAGAATCAAAGACCGATAAATAACTCTCGCAGCCGCCGACGCCGCCGCCGACGCGCCGGTGTAATAAAGTGGTCGTGGCGCTTGCGATATATCCTCCCTCCCCCAAAGCCCTCGTATACTGGCCTTTTCGCTGCTGCTGCTGCTGGCGTCGAAGTGGCGCCTAGGCCTCTTCTCTCTTCACTGCCACACACTCTTGTTTTTGTCCTTCTTTCTTCTTCCCTTTTTTCTTTCTTTTTTAATATCTCTTTGGGCCGGTTTTGTGTTATATATACCTTGAACGATGTATCGTTTGGAGGAGAACTGTTGGCTGCTGTCCAGGGCGCGAACGATGACCGATTATTGTTATTCCGCGCGCTCCCCTTGTTGAGCTTCATCATTCGGTCTTCTCTTTGCTTTTATTTTTACGGCTCGCTTTTTTTTCCCTCCTTCTCAACCCTCTCGTTTCTTCGGGGCTTGGAGGTGGGTTAATTGGAATGAATTGGCTCTTGCCGGAGTTTATTTTCGACTCGCGGTTCATTCGACAATTGAGAAGTTGAGTGTAATAAAGGCTGTAAGCTGCTCGTCTTGTATTACGCCCGCTCGCTTTCATTGCAGCTTTTCTGATAGGAGTTTGATTTTTGAATGATAAAAAAAGAGTCAATTGGTATACATAATGTGAAAAGTGTACGCTTGCCTGCTTTAAATATTGACTCGAATTTCAATTATTAAATCGAAACAAGCTTCGTGTACCTGATAATAAGGGCTGAATTATCGAATTCATTATTTGATTCACGTTTATCGGGTCCCGAAATTTCGATTGAGAAAATTCGCTTCTTTTTTCAAATTGATTAACATCTGTTATCAAGGCAATTATTTGTACTCTCTCGCTGTTATTATATCTTATTTATCAGTAATTTCTTTTAAGATTGGACTGCAGCAGAGCACACGATAATGGGTAGTACGATACCAGCCTGATAATTGCTTATACGTTTAAGTAGTTTCTCTTCGTGTAGTAATTATTTTCGAAGTAGCCCTTCAATATTGCGTGACATAAATTCAACGGAAAACTACCATCGGTAGAATCACTGTAAAGTTTAATAATAAAAAGCTCCACCGAATATTTATTATATTTACCCGTGGCTAACTAATTTTAATGCTTCAATTATCGTAATTAAATACCAATCAGGTAATGTAAATTTATCTTTCGATTCTTCATTCGTACACTGTAGCAGATTATTGCAAAAATTACCGAAAGAAAGTGAAAAATATTGACAAACTATCTGTTACAGCCAAGTATTCAATTCTATTTTGACCAATTTTTAATGCTTGTTTATCTTGCAATTAACTTGGCTCGCACTATAAAATTTTACGCGATTAACATTTCAAGTGGAAAACGTCAGTCTCTTGGCGAATCGGCGAAGAAGAGAAAACACAGCCGCGGCAAGCGCATATAGTCTAGAAAGCTCATGCACTCAGGCAAAGCACACAGAGAGCCCCTCTTGGCACGGCTCGAGCGTTTACCAGCCCTTTTCCGCTCCTCCGTCTCTTGGCGCCACCTTACGCGCGAACCCACCAACGTCGAGCTCCTCGATGGGACTAAAATGCTGACTCGGATAATGTAGTCGCGCGCGTGCCTGGCACTAGCCTCTCTTGTATCCACACACGTGCCTTCCAGCAAATGCCATTCCGATTGTCTCCACTTCGCTCCCTGCCTCCGTATACTCGAATTTTTCTATGAATTTTAACCTCGAGACCTTGAGTGATGTGTTTGACAGTATACTTTTAGTGATAATCGAGCTCACGTCGAGATTATGGTTAAATCGAAATAAATTTATGTGGGCTTGGATAAAACGCGCGTTGTCTGTTGTTGGAAGCATTTTGAAGAAAAGCATTAGACGGTAATTCATTTATCGACGTGAAACGCGTCTATCGCAAGCGAAGCGAATTATCGATTATGATGCATGTCTGACCAGACTCGGCCGTTTTCTACTTTGATGCATTACACGCGTTACGTGAAACTTTATTCTTTCCTCCGGAGTAACTCCCTCGATAAAATTATTAATCTCAACTGCTTATCTTGGACCGCACAAATCACTTTCCGCGCGTGGCCAACTAAAATATAAGGCATTACATATTGATTAATTGTTATTAAGTCTAAAACACATTTAATTTACGTCCCATGCCCTTTCGTATTTTTTTTTCAAAATCCCCGTAAACAAACAACAAGTAATACCAGCGCGGTGATTTTTCTCTTTCCGCTTTTCAATCGTTCGACCGAGCGTTACTCCCTCTCTCGCTGAAACAGCCCGAAAAATAAATTGAGCGGCTGCGGAGCCCTCCAAGCTGCGCAGTCTAAAAGTTCTAGAGTAACACACGCGGGAGTGCGCTCATGCGTACACGTATATATTCGGCCCCGGCCGGTGGGTGTAACTTTTGCACGGCTACGCGGGCGGCGCACTGTACGTCGTCACGGCCTCCTCTTTTCTCGTGATTTACCGTAGCGAAACCCCCATCGACGCATAATTTAACAGAGGATGGAGAGACGGTACACTCCTACTTCGAGCCTCGGCCACCCTAACCGCCGTAGCTTCAGCACCCTTTCCTCCACTTTTGCGTTTCGCTTTGTGGCTTCTCCGGAAAATGTGCGCGGTGAAAATAAGGATAGAGAGAGCGGTGATCTGGCTTTTTAAACGATAGGGTGTCGTTGCGGTTCGCTTAAAAATTTTTGTTTCAAGTTTTTTGAGTGATAATTGTTAGTTTTATTTTTATTTAAATAACATTATTTTGTTACATTCGTTTTATAATAAATTCCATTACACGCATGTTGTCTTGCTCATTTATTACGTACCTAAATGTAATTTTTCTGAGGTCCAGGGTTTTCACATAAACCTTTGTGGTTCACTTTTATTTCTTAATTAGAGAAAAAAATGTTAGTTAATACTAAAGTAATGAAACTCGCAAGAAATTAAAATAAAATGCAACTCACTTTTTCCAGTACATTTTATGGCACACTCTAGTAGATCACGATTGTTATAAGATTTACCGTCGCTTCCACAGACTGGCACATAATCGCGCCTTGAAAAACAATCTTTACAAGGATTTTTTTTCGATGATATTGCGTTTACAAATAGGAACAGTAGGCAAGCTGTAAAAGTAACGTAATTAATTGCATTTTTATTGTATTTAAATGAGGTTATTGAATTTATAATAGAATCATAATATTATTGTTTAAAGAAAATACCTGTTGTCAAAAACACAACAAATTTCACCATTTTTACGGATGATTATTAACTGTAGAATTATGTATTGTTAATCGTAAAAACGTTGGAAACGTTCTTTAGTTTTTGAAAGCCAATGGCAGACTCAACTTTATATACTGTTAAGCATTCCCTTCAAAAACCGAATATGAAGAAAACTAAATATTTATTTTTAAAAATGTTATCGAATTGTAGATTAGACAAAAACCTTTTGTTCATTTTTTAGCTTTACGTACGTACCTTCTAACTATTATACTAATGTTTATTCATGCGAAGTCACGATTTTTATAAGTCATAAACATATTGTTCGGGACAAAACCGAACATACCGTAATAACTATCGATCTTTGAACACATTACGCAATTGATTTACACATTATTCTTCCCAACCTTCCACTTGAGCAATAACATGTTATCTAAATTTTTCTTGTAAACGTCATGGTGAACGACCTTAAACCTAGTGCTCTATTTAAACGAACGCAATACTAATTTGATCACTGCAAATAGGAAACTTTATTCTTGCTATCGAGTTCACCTTAATTCTCCAGCACACACACCGTTAAACTCTTCAGCTCAAATTCACGTCGAAAAAGCACATGTATAATTCCATCCTAGCAGCATTGAGTCACAGAGCGCCCCATTCATTCTCTCGCTCCTCTCATCCATCCCTCATACGTGCTGTATGCACACGTAGATCCACACGAGTCTCTCTCTCTCTCTCTCCTTCTTCGTTTCTCGGATATTATATACATTTCCTCAGCCGGCATAGTCGTCGCCGTCATCCATTGCACGCCGCTCGTTCCTCACTCGGTTCTCTCTCTCCCTCTCTCAATGTGGCCCCACGCTCTCATACCTTCTCGCTCGTGCGACCTTATCTTCATCTCTTAGCTTTGATCCGGCGCCTGATAAGCAACGCTTGCGCTCGCCATGTGCCTTTCTTCCTCTCTATCTCTTTTTATCTCTCTCTCTCTCTCTCTCTCTTGCTCTCGTCGATTTTACGGACTCAACCACCTAACGTCTACGGAGTGTTACGTCAGTCGCTTCGTACACACGTGTGTCTGCGCGTGTATGAGGAGATAGACGCGCTCGCGATTGATTAATGTGCGAACCAAGAGCGTTCTGGTACTGTATCATTTATTTATTGTCTTCGTACCTGTCTCCTCCTTCTTCGCGCCCTGTCAGCTGTTGCTATTTTTGTATATTCTCAGCGTTGCATATCTTATGTATACTTATTATCATTTTATTTAGCTTAGGCAAAAACAATGTATTGTTTTTTTCTTTTTTTTTTAATTTTTTTGTTGGACGAGAAAGTGAGTCTGTCGCGTTTGGATAAGACATATACTTGCAATAAAAGGAGATGAAGTTTTGGGTAAAATTTGATAATCGAGTATCAAAGTAAAATATTGAACGACCGTGAGATCAAAAGAGGCCGCTATAACGCTCGAGGACAAGAATGATTTTAAAGCCGTATATGAGAGCAATATATTGTACGCACATATGTGCGTACACCACTGTCCTCCGCCCAAATTAATCTGTTAAATCTCACGTTAAACGAGAACAGAAAACGCCAAACTGGCTGTTATCGATGTATACCGTAGTTATCTGAAAAAATACGGTGCTTTGTTGTTTTATTATTTGGAATTGTTCAAGAGAAAAATTTATTAAAATAAATTAATAGCAACTGATTCTTAGACAATGAACGCTTTGGTAAAAATTTTTTTTAATTTAAAACCCACACATGAATTCTAAAGTCAAAACTCTTTTGACTGCGTCCTAATCATCAGTTTTGTTCTACCTGTCCTAGAATAGAATTCGGCATGGAATTTAAAATAGATTAATCAACATTAAAACGTACGATGAAACTTTAAAATTGTTGCAATTAAGTTTATATCCAAGAGATAAATCAACCAACGTACAAGAGCAGAGGAAAAGGCAGAGGGAGAAAAAATAAAGCTCCCGTTACATGAAGAGAGACAGTGAGAGAGAGAGAGAGAGAGAGAGCACGATGTAAAAAAAGAAAGTCAAACAAATTCGGAAGGGTCGTAACTCTCGCGTCCATTACCGCGCGCCTTTGCAATCAGCTTTCACTCTTAAATATGACGAGGAGGAGCACCGCCAGGAATAAAAAGCAAAGTGCATCAACAGAGCATCTGCATGCGGGAGAGCCCGCGTCTCCTGTGCCGAAAAAGGAATCGGGTATACGGCTCTCTCGCGCGGCGTCATTAGTCCCAGCGAGCACCAAGTTCGTTTTACTGCGCGACCAATCGGGTCTTTCTTGATTAATTAGCTTGGAATCGCGGCTGCTCGGACAAAAGATGAGATAGCTGAATGTATGTATACGCTCAGCTGGACTGCACCTGTGTCGCGCCAACCTTCCTATAGACCACACGCGCTTGGTTTCACGATATCCCAACGCGCTTAGTATAGATATAGACCGGCAAGTATAATACAAGTCGGATGTGCTTTGGATCTCGCACGAAACGTCCTAGTCTCTCTCACTGTACAGAGCCTAAAATAATATTGCCGGCAGAGCTGCACGCGCGCGAAGAGGGTAAGTCTGACCTCGACCTCCGTCGCGAGCCAAACGGACCTCTCTCCGCCTCAGCCCGGGGTGAATATCCGCCTTATGAAAACGTAATTCCGTCTGGGTCCGCTCGAGAGGCGCAATTATATGCGCGCCCGGGATGCAAATCGCCGTGTTATTACTCCGGGCCTCCCTCTCCCTCAGCAGCACTTCTATTCCGTTTCGCTCCTCATCCTGCGCCCCTTTCTTGTGCGTTCGCTTATCGTGGCGAACACGTGCGCGCTACGGGCCAAGGGCTCATAAGCTGCGATTATTTGCGCACACGCTCCGCTCCGCGCCGCCGCGTTTTCAACACTCTTTTTGTGTATACTTGCCGATTTTGCGTAACATTATGTCAGATGGTTTTTTTTCAAGACTTTTTATGTCGAGAGTTTTAGTTAAGGTTTTGCATTTGGACAATTAATTAAAACACATTGGTGATGTTGGATTAAGTAAAATAGAATTCACGTATTTCATTTAAATTCAAGTAGTAGCGAGAAGATTACTTTTTTTCTTCATCCCCTCACAATGTATTCCGCACGTATACGGTGGAGTTATACAATTGAGCGTCGAACTATGCAGTCGATCAATCTCATTGTGCATGCTCGCGTGGATAAGAAAAAAAGAAATAAAAAGAAGCAGCAGCAAATAACAGTCGCCCCGGCGTCCCAACAATTTTCACTTTACGCATTCTCCACCCGTACCAGTATCCTTTTCATCTCGTGCGACTTGTCTGTACATATAGTCAAGGAAGCTTGAAAGGAGAGAGGGAAACCCCGAAGTAGCCTCGCGCGTCGAAGTCTCCCTCCGGCATAGGGGAGACGAGACTCGTTTTCATTGTACTGCTCTGTCGATGTGTTTGGACGAGGGTTCGTCGGTTAAAAGTTTTCAAGCACACTTTTTGCCTTTGTGACTCGAGCACGAATGCACGTGGTCGCTTTTTTTAGCTACGCCCTCAGAATTGAAGAAGAGAGCTTTTAGACAGTGCATCATCACAACTTTTCGCACAGGATGTACCTTACGCTTTTCTTTTTTCATTCATTTTTTTTTTTGTTCTGGAATGAAAAGTTTGGGATCGTGTTACGAAGGGTTGTTTCGATAGTCGAAGTTTTAATAGGCGTACCCTGCACTTGACAGTCGGATTTTTCAAGAATTTTTTTTTAAATTTCTGCAAGGACTAGTACAAAAATGATTCTTTTGTGCTATTTAATTTTAGATGCGGATTTTGCGGATTAAAAATAGTTAATGATAAAGTTGAAAAATGGTATTTAATATTCTAATATTGTAATTTTACACGTATAAATAAGTAGTAGCACGATACATATTTCCCAACATGGCGTATTTCTCCGACTTACCCTATTCTGTAGTAGAAAAATTACTTTACAGTGTAGCAAAAACATGATGAAAACAATTTTACTACACTGAGAAAAAGTATAGTTAAACCAAATACATCTGTGCGTTTAAATATCAGCAACAGCATATGCTGTTAATTTGACTGCCCGGCTGTTATGACTTAACCAATATATTATCAATTTAACAGTAGCACAGTTAAATCAAAGAAGCGAATCACTTTAAAAAAAATTAGGAAAATCGATAAAAAAACGTTTTTATTAATTGACACCCTAAATAAGGTCGGATCGGCTCCAAAATTTAATCAGTTCTTAAGTAACATGTACCGAATAAGTGTACTAAATTTCGAGTCGATATCTTATTTTTTACTCGAGTTATCGTGCGACAAAAAA
>JAPYYQ010002275.1:0-20762 GCA_030522585.1 Anagyrus pseudococci | reverse complement strand
CACAAAAGTAAAGAATGATGGAAATGGCGGGGCGCGGGACGAGAGCGACAAGACGGGAGTCTTTTGTCCTTTTCTTTAAACAAGTGGCGCCACAGGCATGAAGTAGAGAGACTACCTCGTGATCTCGAGGAAGAGGCGCGAAATACAATTGACGGCCGGCGGCGCGAACGGCCCGCCAACGCCTTTTGCTTGTAATTCCCACGGATCTCACGCGACGTCAGTCTGGCTCGCGTGTGCCTCTGGCTCCGCTGCTCAATCCCCCCTCTCCGACCATCCTCCCATTGCAGTCACCCTTTAACCTTCCTCTCTTGCCCTCCGGCCGTTTGCGCGCGGCTCGATCGAGAAGAGCCTTGTCAAAGTTGCGGCGCGGCCCCGTCGGAAATTGCGGACGTGGCTGCAGCACAGCAACTCCAAGACCGACAACTCTGCGCGCACTCGAAAAAGGATCAACAGACGAGCGAGAACGAGCGAGAGTGAGCGAGTGTTTCCTCCCTCTATATAGCTTCCAGCCCCCCACCAACCCTTTCCCTTGGCCGCGTCAACATTAACGCTGCCATTTCTCTGATTTATTTGCCTCCGAGCCTTCGCTTTCCATCTCCCTTACTCCGGTTTGCGCTGAATTTGCGTCATTAAATATTTATTTCGGATAATTTGACGGCTGCCGGCTTTTTCTCCAAACTACAGTCACTTTTCCCGGAATTTTTACACCCACTTCGTTTTACTCCTATTTTTTTCTTCTCTCTCTTACCCATTGTATACTTTTCCCTCTCTCTTGTTAAAGCTCAATACTTCCGAGGACTAAACATAATTTGCTTTTATAAAAATTGACATTCACAACGGGCGCGTTGGTAAATTATCAATTTACGAGGATAATTTATCCGTTCTTTGGCCGATGAAACTAGTGTGCTGCGCGAGTACACAGGAAAGTCCATTATTCCGCCTAGCCGAGCTTTATCGATTTAAAACAGCTCGAAGCAGATGTTATTATTACGGTGCCCTTTTTTTCTCTCTCTCCCGCGTGCTCCCGCGATAAGCAATTACGTACATGTTCAAGCAGCGATTCGCGAAGGGAACGCGAAGTATATATAGCGCGCCGGGCGAGCAAAGAAAGAGCCGTAGGCCTGGGCGAGCTTGAGGCACGGGGGCTGAAAGCTCGAGGTAAACAAACATTCGACTGCAGTAGCAGCAGCAGCAGCGCTGAAGAGAAGCCGCAAGTGGATTTCCGCGGCACGGGCGGCATAAGGGACCGTGGGGCTAGAGGAGCGGAGAAGAGGGTGAGTAGGGAGAGAGAGGAGCAGAGGCCGAAGAAGTGGGCGAAGGCGCGGAAGAGCGAGGAATAAAGGGAGGTGGCACGGACAGTGACACGCGGCCGAAGAAAGACGAAGAGAACGAGGAGGAGGAGGAGGAGGAGGAGGAGGAGGAGGAGGAGTAGTCGGCTCTGCGGTGCAGCAGCGGCCGCCGCCGCCGCGGGGGCTGGAGCGAGAGAGGGAGCGCACGCTTATGCGCGGGCGCGGCTTTGCGGGTCAGAGTGCGCCGTCGGCTATATAACCGGGCGGATGCCTCCGTACTTTAGTCCCGCGCTCATCCCCGTCGCGATAGGACGCGCGCGCCCCTCGACTTCTCCCAGCCGGTCCTTTCTCTCTACGCTTCTACCGCCGCACCGAGAGAGCAGTGTGCGCGCGCGTGCTTGCGAGTGCCGCAGACAAGCCCGAGAACGCCCGCGTGCTCTTGGATGTTAACGACCCCGCGCCGACTGCCTATTACTTTTTCTTCTCCTCCTCGTAGCCTCTTGCCAATTAGCAGGATCAACGAGCTTTATCTTTCTCGTGTTTGATTCTCCAGGACTGTGAGGCCGATTATAGAGTGTCGCCAAACGTCTAAGAGGAAGCATCAGCAGCGTGATAGGTGTCTTCCAATGCCAAAGCGAATCGGCCGTTAGAGCTTGAGTAACCCTCGCTGAGAGGAGGAAGAGGCTCGCGGGGTCATGTCGGGGGCGGAGTGAAGCCCGAGCAGTCCGGGGTGGGCCCCCGCCGCCGGCGAACGCTTGCTACCAGCAGTGCGGCAAAAGACATGCGGATCGCCAGCCGGCCCGGCGCAGCAGCAGCAGCTCGGCCCGCAAGCTCGCGGCGCAAGCCCCAGGGCAGCCCGAGGCCCGGCAGGGCTCCGCGGCCCTAACCCCGCTCGCGATGAAGCGGCGCAACGCCGGCAGCTTCGCCCCCGGCAGCTGCTACTGCCAGCAGCAGCAGCAGCAGCAGCCGCAGCAGCAGCGCAAGTCCAGCTCGCGCGCGAGCTCGAGCTCGAGCTGCTCGAGCCGGGCCTCGGCGGAGGGCCGCGAGCCGCCCACCTGGTGCGTCTACCTCGCCGTCGGCCTCGTCGCCCTCGCCGCCTACCTCAACTCACTCGCCGGCGACTTTGTCCACGACGATGTGCCCGCTATCGTGCGCAACAAGGACGTACTCGGGCAGAATCCGATGGCGAGCCTGCTCAAGGACGACTTCTGGGGAACCCCCATGCACGATCCCAACAGCCACAAGAGCTATCGGCCCCTCACTACTCTCACTTTCCGGTAAGTTTATAGCTTTCTCTCTTTGTACCATCACAATCATCTCTACATCCTAGACATCTGCTTGTTCTTGCAAACTATGCCCGTCAAATTTGTCATTTCATTCTTTTTCCCCCCGACGAACTTTGAATTGCCGGACCATAGCGCGACGTTACTACTGAAAATTATACAGTTTCAAAATTCATTACCTCCGAGGTCTTTATTCGGTCGGATGAAAAAAATTCCATAATTAACCGACATACGACGAGATTTAAGTTTGAGAAGAGAGAGCGGGCCACCGCTCTTGACCTCATAAAGTTTCTATGCAGCACAAGACCCTTTAATAAGAACGATCTTTCAAGTGTCCTTTTTTCCCAAGAAAGATAGAAAACTGTCGGACGAAGCAGAAGATTTTCCGTATCGAGAGAGAGAGAGAGAAATGGCAGCTCGAGTTGGCAAAAATTGACAAATAAAATGACGCAAAGCGTTCCATCAAGTCGCGAGAATGGGCCTGGGGGGCTGCTTGTAGTCCGGAAGGAGGGAGAGCCGTCGCGTGGCTGAGCGCGCCTTTCCCGCTGAGGTGTGTAGCATGTACAGGGGGCCGGCGTGAGTTTGATGCATGGACGGCCGTTTGCCATTTCTCAGCGGCGCTGCAATATTGCATATTGGTGGCCCATCGGGCCGATCTATCACGGGGCAAGACACCGGCGTATCGCTCATCCGGCGCCTAGGCAGAGGCTCTCGCCCTCGAGAATCTGCCTACGCTGCACTAACGGCCCCGCATGTGCAGCAGAAGCTCGCGAGCTTGCTCAGCGATGTGCAGCCCCTTGTGCGCTCTTGTTTTATCGCCGCGCCGACGTTGTGCTCTTGTTTTCGTTTTTCCACCTCATACGCTTCTACCTACGCGCTCTTTCTCTCTTTCTCTCTTCTCGTCCTTTCCGCGTCAATGGGTCGGGCTATATATTTAACCTCTTGCAGGTTTATTAATGGTGCGATTGGAATATCCGCAGGGAACGCGCTGGAATTGGGATTTAATTAAAATTGCACCCAAACATTTCTCTCTCTCTCTCTCTCTCTCTCTCTCTCTCTCTCTCTCTCTCTCTCTCTCTCTCTCTCTCTCTCTGCCTTCCTCTCTCTTTCCCTCTCGCGCTCTCGTTTCTGTAGCCCACGATGCCGAAGGATTTGGTTATGAAGAAATTATGTTTGTTCGGAAAGTTTTTTTAAAGTTAATTAAAATACTAATTGCATGAAAATTCAATTAAGTTTGGCCTTTTATTACGATGGAATTTCGCGGAAGAGAGTGAGCGGCGAAATATGCTGATATTTTTGCGTATTTATAAAATTGCGTTTAGCAGGCGAAATGATTTTACTCGGGGCTATTTTGAATAATGGCTTCCTGCAATTTTCTATAATATTTGCCTCTTCGTTTTTGTACATATATTTATTTTTTATGCATTATATTTATTTATTCCTTTTTTCGTCTTTCAAAGAAAAGAGCACAGGACACAACGGCAAATTAGATTAGCTTTTGTGCGGGGGCAGCGTCGCGCGCACAGTGAAAAAGACAAAAATATTAAAGTTTGCGATCAATATTTGATTAAAGCCTCACACAACTGTTAGTTTTCTCTACACTTTTCCTTCGTTTTTCCCTTTTTTTTTCTTTTTATTAGTTTTATTTTTATTCAAGAGTCCAATTGCTTTTATTTATTGCACTCATTCGCACTTTCTTTGTCATTCCGTCCTTTGTTACTTCAATCACGGTATTTCAAAGTTTTTTCAGTCAATAGCGAAGGAGACAAAAAAATCTAAAAATTTTATATATTCATCTGCCGGCGAATAATCTACGCGAAAATACCAGGAGCGAGAGAGAAAGAGCGGCAGTTGCCGACGTAGGAAATTTAATTCAATAAAAACAAAAAACATATAAATCGTTTAATAATAACAATGACGTAGAGGTTCTGTGCGTGTATAGCACCATAGGCGGAATTGGTATTGTCAAAGGCAATAGATGTCATATCTAATGGCAACTGCTTGACATGCGAGGCTAGCACGGAAATGTTAAAATGCACTTTTAGATTGGGCGAGCGACTCGCCGGGAGCAGGATGGTTAGAGAGGGAGGAGCATTGGAGGTAGATAATGCAGTTGGCCGTCGTTCAAACTTTATTCGCGAGAGCGGGGCTGTCGCGCGAATTATTAACGCGACCCGCGCCCATCGATTTCTCCCGAGACATAATTCGGATTTCGGGAAAATGATAGCGGAAGCGCTCTCGGGATCGATCTGTCCCCGGCACTTAGCGTCAATATACAGGCCGAGACAGAGGCTATAGAATAGGTGGATGGCGGTGGGGTTGTACTACGGGGGAAAGAGGTCGGGAGTCACGCAAGGACAGGAGCACGTGTAATTCCAGAAGCCGGGGCCCGTGTCTTCCGCGTTTTTCGACCTCCTCGTGCGCCATCGCCGTTCGTTCCGGCGAGTTTGGCTCGCGAGCTATTTGACGTAGTTGGAGAGCGCAGAAGGGAATCGGTTTCTACGCAATTTCGCGTTGCCCCGACAACGCCATTCGACCTGGCGTTATTATTAACAATGCGTATTAAGTCGAAGTCCCGTGGGAGGGGTGGGTGATGTAGCTCGATGCCTGCTACTCCGGATGCGAGGGTGAACGGAGAAGCAGGCAGGGGGGGGGGGCGGCGGTCGGCGCGCCAACTATGTAATTCCTGTACGCGAGTCCCTTCGTGACTGGCTCGCGAGCGCGCATTCTTCGGGGCATTAAGTCAGCTGCATAAGCCGCGGCTGGGCTCATGGGGCGGAAGGGGGGTGGGGAGCCGGTAATGCGCGCCCGCGCGCGTAATCCGCGCGCGACCGAGTTGCCCTCGCGTCGCCGCTGGCACGCGTAATTTTCGCGGCTATTCGACGTCGATGTTCCCTCCGGCGCGCAGCCGGCTCTGAATTATTCCTGGTTAGCGAAGAGAGATGGCAAGAGGGAGGGATCGCGCGCTTTTCTCTTTAATCGCTCTTTGCCGACCGATTAATTATATCTGCTTTCCTGCGCCTTTGGCAGACCGCCAATTTTTTGCCAGCCCCCCTCCCCCCCCCCACCCCACCCTCCTCCTGGCAGTCCGTCCTGACTAGCACAGCGTGTTCTTGCATAAATTCGGGCGAATTTATACGGGCGTAGCGACTAATTTAATGAAACTTTTTGCCCGTTACAGTTTATCAATCGTCCCTACCGCGTAATTCACCGCGAGGCGATGTAACACGCGGATACTTTTGCCGGATTTTCGGTTGCCCTCACCCTCTCTTCCTCGTTACCTTCCTTCATAGGCCCCCCCCCCTTCCGCACGCCTACCATTCTTCTGGCCATTAACATGTTGGCGCTGCAAAGTCGACGAGTAATTTCGCCAAGTACAATATTTTACCGTAGGTCTAAATGAAGTTGCGCCGCGGAAGTTTTCACCGAGAGAAACGGGGGCTCGGGTTTAGAGAGAGCGCGCGAGCCGCTTCTGACCCGGCGAACATTTTTCCCTGGCAGGGGGGACAGGAAGAGAAGAGAAGGGGGTAAAAGGGGTAAGGGGACGGTTTGGTGACAAACACGTAACACGCGAGACACAAGTCAGGCCGTAGGTCGGAGAGGAGTAGGCAGGAGAGAGAGAGAGAGAGAGAGCGCGCGCGCACGCGAACTATTATACGCCCGCGGAGGCAGGCGCTTGTCTGCGACGCTGTCGCCGCCGTCCCCTCGTACCCCGGCGCCAGTGCCACGTTCGTTCGTTCGTCCGCACATTGCCGTGTCCTTGTCACATTAATGGCAAAACCAGACACGCAGCTGAGAGCCCGAGAGCCAGGTCGTCGTCTCTCTGCGCGAACCTAACGTGCCTCTACCTCGCGAGAGACTTCCTGTCTAACCCCGACTTTGGATTTTCTTTTTTTTTCGAATTATAATGTAGAACATAGGAAACGGAGTAACTGGAGAAACAAAAGGGATGAACAAAAAAAGGAACTAAGAGTGTCAGGGAAACCACAGGAACCACCGGGACCCTGGTGAATCTATCATTGGTTGGACAAAAAGAAAAGAGAGACAGAGGCTCGAATAGACGATTTCGCGTCATTTGTCTTGCGTCTTTGCCGGCGGACTCCGGCAAAAACTCAAGTCGATGGTAATTGACGCAAAAAGGACACGGACCGGGGCAAAAACGTGGTCAGCCCCGGTAGCGAAGCAGCAGCAGCAGGACTGGGCCGACGAGGGAGGCGAGCAACACATCGGGCCGATGTCGCGAGCGAATTTCGCCGTTTAATTACAAGTGGACAGGCAGCTGCCCCCCCCCCTCTTCACCTCTACCAACGCGTACCCGTTTAATTGGACGTAGTAATTGTGCGTTGGTGTAGGGGTGGGGGGGGGATAGCGGAGGCGGCGGTGACGGGAGACAAATGCGGAAAATTGCGCCGTATTCCCCGCTCGAGCACACACACAAGCGCGCGACGTTATCATCTTGGCTGTGTATATGCGAGGGGGCGCGGGACAGATGCGGAGGCAAAGGAAGGAGGAGGGAGGTGAGCTAAAGCTCGGGCGCTTCTTCGGCAAATAATTACTCACTTAATTACCCGACAATAATTAGCCGGCGTTGCTGCTGCTTCCGCTGTTGCTAGTGTTAGTAGTGCTGTTCTAGGTATGTAGGTGTATATATATATATATATATATATGGAGAGAGAATGAGCGTTCTTCTTGGAGGGGGAGGGGGCGCGCGCGTGATTGACGATTCATGAGAGACGCCTTGGCCTCTTCTTCCCCGAGCTTTCGCTCTTTGTGCTCGCGACAAGGCCATTAATTCGTTCTGCTCGCAAGCATCGGAGCGCTGATGAAAAATACCCCTACTCGATGGCCCTTCCCTCACCCTCGCTAGCTCAGTCTTGCTACACGTATACAGACCTTCGCCTCCACCACCAAAACATCAACGTCTCTATACTTGTAAATATACCATCGTGGATGAATGTATGCGTGTAATGTCGTATCGATTACCAACAGGCCCTGGCCATCGTTTATTCATTTCGTAATAATTCGTTTGCCGGTCGGGGGGAGCTCTCATTTCCCATCGACTTAATTACACGGGAATTTAATCGTATTTAACATTTTCCCTCGATCATACGCGCCGGGGCGTACATTCTTGTAATTATTTCGTCACTCGTATTAATACTAAATTGCAGTTCCGGAATGGCGGAGCGCCCCTCTCTCTCTCTCTCTCTCTCTCTCTCTCTCTCTCGCATGTCCAAACGATCGATATATACACCTCTCTGTATCTATACAAATACACGCTTGTATATTCATCTGGCCCCTATATATACGCATACAAGCTCACGTGTACGTTTTAATTTTGAACGGCCGCTAAAAAACATTCATCTCAATTGATTAATTTTGACGGACAAATGGCAGGGAGACGGGGTACGCGCGCTACGAGAGAGCGATGAGATAAATAAAGTAGCTTTCATAAATAAGCCCGACAGTCGGCCGATTTGACGCGTCCAACAGCTAGAATAAAAAAAAGAGAGATTAATATTGGGGAAGCTGCGCTATGTGTGTATATAGGTGCGAAAGCTAACACAGATGATAAAGAGCCCCGTAACAAGGATAGTCCCTCGCAGCAGAAGCAAGCGCTCTAAAATCAATTTGGAAACAATCAAGACCCCTGCGCGCCTGAGTTTTGCTGGATCTCGAGAGGTGGCGGGTGGGGGGAGACCGAGGGGGGTACGCGTAAAAACGACAGCTCAAAGCTCGTCGGGGGTGCCGAGGAGAGCCAGCAATTTACCCCTTAAACTGCGCCCCGACGTAATCTGTTTAAACTTCCCCGGAGGGTGTGAGGCGAGACAATGTATGGAGGGGCTGGGGGGGGGGTTGAAGCCTCTTGCTCGTGCAGCCTGCACGTTATCTCCGCTCGGCCGGGCTTTACGTATCCCTTCTCGTCCCGTACATATATAGAGCCGGGCGCGCGCTCTACTCCTCGGCGCGACGCGCGCGTTCGCCAAGCTCCCTAGCCAAAACATCGGGATATTTATCAAGGGGGTTGTTGGTGAGGGAGATATGCCATCCTCCTTCTACTCGTCCTATACGGCATCCCCCGTCATAAATCCGTTCCGCGAAGCCGCCCGCTCTGCTAAAGGACGCGCGCGTATTAACGGATTGCCCTCGGCGAGAGTGAGCGAGCGAGAGAGAAAACCGACGGCCTGACCTAGTTTTCCATAGACCCGCGCTCCCTCTCCCTCTCTTTGCGCTTGCCACTTGTTTTAATTGCGTCATATTTAAAACAACGGCCTCTCCTCTCGTTTCTTTTTCGAGAGCAGTTCTCGTGAGAATATCACAGGCACTGGGGGAGTGAGGGCTGTGTGAAACGGGAAACGAGGTCGGAAGGCGTGTATGGAGTCGGGGGGGGGGGGGGGGGACTACTCGAATTTATGGGCGCAATAGCCGATTGCTTTACGATACAGCATCGCGTAGTCATAGGTGTCTGGCGATTCGTCTTGCGGAGGCAATTGGCCTGCCGTTGCTGCTGCTGTGGGGGTGCTGAGCGGAAAAAAGGAGAGACGGCAGAGGAAGGAAGGAAGGAAAGAAAGGAGAAGGAGACAGGATAGGCCGGAGGAATCAATAGAGGCGGAAGAACGAGAGGCAAGCCTGTAGGCACGCGATCGCTCGGGGGGCCGCTGTACAGAGAGCGCTATCCGCGGCAATGACGGGGCGCACCGGGTCCGGTAATTGTTTTTGCGCCTCCTGCCCGGCCAATTATCGGCCCGGGAGCTCGCGAGCCTCTCCCCTTTCCCCGAGCTGCATCGCTGGCTCGACTGCAGATGTGATCTATTATTCCGGACCGGCCCCGCGCTCTGGCGTTTGCGATGCGCGCCGGCGCCTCTGCTCAAGCTTGCTCCCCAGACGTACGCGGGTTTCCCCTCGGCTCGCCAACCATGCAACCAGTCCGCACGTATTAGTTGGACTCTCTCGGCGGGGATTTCTGATTTGTTGTCCGGTGTGCAGCTGTCTGTGTATGCTGGCCAGACTTTTGCCAAAGCTTTTGTAATCAAGCGAGAATTTCTCGCCGATGGAGATAAAAGAGAGAGAGAGGGAGATACAGTGAGACAGAGAGTGGATGACGAGACGTGACTCGAGGACGCATTTGAATAATTGCGCGAGCTGCTCTCTCGATGCTGCTGTTGCTCTACTTTTCGCTGCTCGTCCTACAGCCGGGCAATGTTTGACGAAGCTTTATCGGAAGAGCGACAATTTTTAATGCGGTTAGAGGAGAGAGAGAGAGAGAGAGAGAGAGAGAGAGAGAGAGAGAGAGAGAGAGAGAGAGAGAGAGAGCAGTACTGCTCCACTGGCGTTGGGGCTACAGGTAGGATGCCACTACAGCCAGTCGATAAGCGGGATTGATAAAGTAATAAAGCCCGAAAGCTCGCTGCTCTCCCTCTCTTTCTCTCTGCCGGTGGAATAAAGCAGCGAGAGGGAGAGCCCGACGATATAGGCGCGCTAACAACGGGCGATCGAACAACGATCGTTGAAGAGCCCCTGCCGCCTGGATTTCGGAGCTGCCAGGGCCAGGCCCAGACTATATCGGACCATTCGCGTAATTAAAGTAGACTAACAGGTGTGTGACGGTAGGCTGAAGCCGATATTCAAAATGCATTGCCCCGTACACGCTGCTGAAAGCGCTTTCGGGAAAAATAATGAGCAGAGCGAGAGAGAGAGAGAGAGAGAGGGGAGGGTCTATGGATGCTCGTTCGCGGCTTGGAAATGCCCGATAATTGGATGTAGTATTTGCTGAAATCGGCCGTGTAACCCTCCCTCCTCTCTCCAACACGTAGCAGTGGCTGCGCGGCGGCCCCTCTCTTTGCGGTATCGGCACTGTGATTCGCGTGCCCCGGATACATCCAGGATAGTACGCCGCTCGGTTGAGAGAGCGAGAAAGAGACATGCCGCGCTCTCGTAAACTCCCTGCTACGTATATATAGATTGAGTTTCAATGCCGCTCGTCAAGTCTTGCGCGAAATCGTTCCGGCCGATGTTCGGTGTGCATATGGAGCTTTTGCTTTTTCTATGACTAGATAGAAGCTTGCAAGTATCGCTTGACGGTTCTCTCTCTCTCTCTTTCTCTCCTGTGTGTAATGTCATTCGGAATTATTACATTACTGCTTTTTTTCCTTTCTTTCTTTTGTTCTTTGATACATATTGCCTAAGGAGATTTTTGGTCTTTGTTATTTTTACGAGGCTAACACGAGTTTGTTACGCGAGTTGTAGCTAGTTAGGATTTTTTCGTGCTTCTTTGTCATGTTTCCTTTCGCAACGCAGATATACTATTTTTAATGCCATTAGCGACTTTGCCGTTTTAATGAGGGACAATTTTTCCGTGTTTTTTTCTCTCTCTTTCTTTCTGTTGTTTTTTTTTACTTTTTTTTGTTCTATAATTAATAAACTCGCGTATGGCGCCGCTAGGCAATTGGGACATTAAATTAAGGGCTTTTTATACACAAATTACTCTTGTTTATCTAATGCATAAATACATTTTCCCGGAGAGTTACAGTATATTAACGTTAATTGTATGCAAACTAACTAAGCAACTTTAACAAAGGTTTAATTTCAGAAAATAAATTACTTTGAAATTCATCCGCAAAACATTTATGGCAAAATAGCCGGGCCCAAAATTTTCAGACTCCCTCTACTCCTCATGGGGTTCTGTGTTTTTTCCAGCTCTGGTCCGAAAAATCTCTCCAACTCGTGGGGGGGGGGGGGCAGAGGATAGTGGAGTAACGGTTAGCGGCAAAGTAGAGTGTAGCGCTAGTATCGCGGCAATAATTGTTATACGAATTCGCCGGGAGAGAACAAGAGCAGGTGTAAACACGTAGCGGAACATCGTACAATACGGGTTTAGGAATATTCGCACCAGAGCGCAAGAGCGCGGCAGAGAGGGGGGAGTGGCGGCTCGGCGATAGCGCGCGCGGCGGCAAGCTCGGCCGACGAAACTTGTTCAATTGCCCGCTCTCGGAACGAGCGCCGCACGCGCGCACACACCGCCACACGTTCAGTAGCCCTTCCCCATCCTATGACTCCCCCCCCTGCCCCCTCTCAAGAAGCGGAACAAAGCTCGGGCGTTATATTCGCTCGCGCGCGCCAACTATACGGCGGGGGGGGGAGGAGGGTTATGCTCGCGCGGTGTTGCTGGCTACACTGCCGGCGACTCGCTCGAAACTCCGGGCAAACAAAGACGCGTTTTCGCACCATGAAATGTCAGCTCGGCCGCAACCGGGCCTCTCTGCGCTACTACCGCGAGCTCTCGGCCGCGCAATCGAGCTTTGCCCCCCCCCCCCGACACCCTCCAGCGTCGCGACTTTAACACTGGTCCCCCTTTCCCCATCGGCAACATCAACATCAATAACAACAACAACAACAACAACAACAACAACAACTACAACAACAGCCGTTGCTAGTCACTGCTTGTGCCTCGGCGCAGTAAAGCTTCGGCCTATATTCTACGCCTCGTGCTCCTCCGGTTTGAAGTGCGCGCCAGCGCATCCGGCGCCTCAATCTCTCCCTACACCCATCGAGCCTGCCGGTTAATACTTGCAGGCTAATTAACTGAAAATTACCTGCATTGCGGCCGATGTCGTTTCACGCGGCCGTGAGAGTATCGCCTGCAGCCGCGTGGCCGCAGTACGCTCCGCTCGCAAGCTCTCTGTTACAACGTATCTACTCGCGTTACGACTCCCCGGCATAATTAGCCGGGGCAGATTATTAACGGTATGCGCCGGCAGCTGTCCCGGCTCCAGCGTCTCTCTCACTTTTATCGTCCGGCGTCCAATTGACGCGCGCGTGGCAGCAACACACCTCGTAATTGCCGACGTATCAGAGCCTCCGGCTAATTGTTTCGAGCCCCTCCGACGTATCTGGAGCGTACAACGGGAAAACTCTGCCGACCCGACACGAGCGGCCGATAAGGATCAGCTGTATATATAGCCCTCGAGTCTCCCGGGAGGGATGTACAGGGGGAGAAGGCGGGCTGGGTGGCGCGGTAACAGCAGCAGCAGCGATTTAAGTTGACCGCACACGTAAAAAGGCGCGGCCCACGGACAGACTGAGAGAGAAGCGGCGTCCGGTCGTTCAAGCTCCCGACCACGTTCGCCGAAGAGCATCCGCGCGGCTAGATGAACTTCGGCACTACGTGAGCTCAGCTTCCACCCTCTACTCCCCCCACCTCTTAGCCCCTTCTCGAGCTGCTCTCTCTCTCTCTCTCTCCTTTGGCCACTGGGGATTCTATTCCTACGGTGCAGTGGTAGCAGCAGCAGCAGCAGCAGCAGCTACAAAAGCTTTCCCGAAACTTGCCTCGCCCCACCACGCTTGTTTATCCGGCAACACTTTTCCTCCGCTATTCCGAATCCGATCGTTAGTTTTCACTCTTGATTTTTCCTCCCGGCCTCGTCGGCGCGCCTTTCCTTGTTTTTCGATTCCCCTCCTCTTCCCAATACACGTTAGAGCTTGCGCTCATCGGCAAGCAGCGCGCGCGTATAATAACTTTGATCTCCTTCCTCTGTCTCTCTCGTTGCGTCTACGGAATCCTCGTGGTATAACCTCCGGGGGCCTGTCAGGTCTCGAGCGGAAAATAATTTTTATCTCATCCGGAAAGCTCTGTGTGTGTGTGAGCCGCGCGAACAAGCCTTGCCCCCGTGGTAGGGGTGGGAGGCATGACGGGCCGGTCTACTCCTGACAAATAGCTCCGTGATTCCGGCGAGTCACGGGCCAAATGGAGGAGCGATCTCCCGGCTGCTGCTCTCTCGGCTCTGAAAAATTCAAGCCGCGGACAGGGGGAAGGGGGCCCGATACACAAAAGACGCCCTCTACAAGTCCGCGGCAGCTGCAGCAGCTATATACGCGAAAATTGATTGCGAGCGTCCGCTCTCTCGGGCTCTCCCTCCTCCTTCATCCTCTTCTTCGCCGGCAGAGCAGGGGTATAGCGCTACAACGACTAGTCCGCTCTCGAAGTTCATTAAAAAGTTCGCGGTCGTGGCGTGAAACGCCGAATCGAGCGAGCGAGGGAAAGCTGAGAGGTGAGCATCTCTCGCTGCGGCCCCCGGCCGACAATAGCCGGGGAGAATAAGTGGAGTACGCCGGCTCTGGTCAGCGGGACGCGCGCGCAATAGCGCCGGCTTAACGAACGGCCGCTCCGGCATAAACCACTTGCAGGCCAGCTCGAGACTCTCCTTTTACCTCTCCTCTCTCTATCTATTTCTCTTTCGCTCTCCGGAGCTCTGTCTCATCGCTCACGCTCCGGGCGAGCTCTCGGGTTTCGCGCTTTTTCCGCGCATACACGTACGCACTTATACAGGCACACACATGCAGGGGCTTGTATGCGTGCCTATCTCGCGACTCACGCCGGTTTCCGCATGCCCCCGAGCACAGCCCGGTTGCGCTTCTTCATTCCGCCATTTTTCGATTCGTCGCTCTTTCTTTCTCGCCGACGTCGTATCTATTCTCCCGGCTCTGTCATAATTCACCGAGGTTACGCGACCGCCATTCCCTCCCCTCCCCCCCCGCACACCCCATCCAGCCAGCCGCCATTTATAATTGTTCTTTCTCGTTTTTCGACAGCTCATTCCGCTCTCTTTGTGCTTTCATTTTTTACTTCCGCCGCGGCGAACAATTGCTTCGTTGTCTTTCTTTTCCTCCTACTCTTGCGCCTGTCTTGCGGATTTTTCGACTATTTTTGTGTTGGCTGCAGCGCCTCGCTTGGCTCGAGCTAGATAGAGAGCGAGCCAAGCATTAGGTATGCAATCTTTGCCGAGTCTTTCAAAAGGACAAAAAGCGCACGAAAAGAAGGCTATCTGGAAATTACTTATTAATACTGATAACGACGCTTTAGCCGGGCGCTAAATTTTCGTAATAACGTCCCTCGCGCGCGCGCGCGCGCGCACTTGAATTTTCATTAAAAAATTTTCCTCCCTCCCACTTCGCTCATTAACTTTTGTCCACTTAATGTTTTTTTTCTTCTTCCCTCTTCTTCCTTTTAGCCTGCTTGCTCGGGCGACCGGAAGTAGGGTAAAGTCCCCCGCCGCCCTCGCTTGTTCGTTATTAAATTTGAAGAAACGGAAAATTGGGATATTAAAAAACTATTCGGTAACGAGCGCAGCGTATACGAAATCAAAGGGGACTTTATTTACGCGCAAAAACTAACCCTTCGGACCCTCGGCTCTTCTCGCTTCCTTTTCACAATCTTTTCCATACCGGCCAGCGTGTCCTTTGTTTTTTAACCAAATGCTCATCGCTCCCTCTCTCTCTCTCGGCTCTGATTTTATCTGATCACCTCGAAATTAGGTCGGACGCGCGCGCGAGAGCTTTTCGCGCGTAGAATACGAAACGAAGCCCGAGGAGTAATTTATGTCACCGAGAACAAAAGGGAAAATGATTGTGGAAAGATAATGCGGAAAAGGATAAAGTCGTCGCGGAGGGGGGAGGGAAGGGGGAATACCAAGAAAAAGGCTCTTGGACAAGAAAGGAGCGGTGGGTGGGAAGAAAAAAGGAAGCACAGGCAGGAAGTAGAGCGTAGCAAGTCAAAAATAGACCGGCACCGAGCGAACGAACCTGGAGTACCCAGATAGAGAGGGACTGGAGTTCCCTCGCGCGAATGTCTCAAGTCAGCATCTTCAATAACGGATAATCAGTAAATTAGACTGACTAAGTCTCGCTTGTGTTCTCGCCGGACTACACCGACGGGGGGGGGGAATGGGATATGACGAGGAGGGGGGGGAGGATAGCCCCTGGAGATACGGCACGAATTCCTACTCCCGCGACTCGGCGACATTTGCATGCATTAGAGAGCCGCGCGCTTCGTATCTAGCGTCCAGAGACGTAGCAGAAGTAGAGTACGCAAGCTCACCGGGACAATTTAGAATCGCGGCAGTGGCGAGGCAACAAAAAAAGAAAGGAGACAAAGAAAGGACACGGTCGAAACTAGTCTCCAGCGCGCGATCCCGCGAAATCACGCTGCTCGCGTAAGCTCCTTTATACTAATGCAGCTCTCTCGGACCCTCGCTATCGCCTTACCATCGCGCAAGCTCGCACCGAAAGTTGTATACGCAAATTAAGAGCCCTGGCATACCCTTCCTACTCGCGACGATTTCATCACTCCGACCCATCAATGTCCAGACTTTTTATTTTCTCTCTCTCTCTCTCGAAATACCAAAAGTGGTTCTTCGTCAAGCTCTCTATGCAAGTGGTCCGTCTCGTTATACGAGAGCAAGCTTGTCGCGAGCGCCGACGCTAGTAGAGCGAGGATAGCCGAGAGTGAGAGAGGAAGTTCGTGCGGCTACGTGAGCCCTCGGGTTCAAGAGGTGAAACCGGAAGCGGGTCCGGCCGAGGTTTAGCCCGACGGAGCGAGTGAAATGAAACGGGGGGAGGCTGGATCGCAGCTAGTGCAAGAGGAAGTGCGTACGAGCTGGAAGAACCTGGCCTCCGGGCGTGGGTCCCTGTGTGAACGTGATCGCGCCGGCACCACTTCGCCGAGGGAGGGAAAGAAGAGAGCTAAGCGAATCATGTGCCCTCGCTTTATGTATACTGCAGCCACCCCGAGTAAGAGGAGAGCCCCCGAGCGAAGCGACTGAGTGGAGTGACAAAGAGCGAGAGGTGACGGGGGAGAAGTCGATAAACGCGCGTGCGAGCGCTGATATCGATACGCTCGTTTTCGTGCTTGTCTCCGGCCCCTCTCTCTATTAATTAATCACTGATTCATTAATCTTGTTAACTTTCAGAAGTGATTTCGTACCAGACACACACGCGCGCGCGCGTTTTTTATTTGATTTTTTTCCCTTTTCTTTATTTTTATGACTACCAAGCGACAGTTGATTATGATGAACTCGATTTTCGAATATCAAGCTGTGATTAAGAGAATTTTTTTCCAAGGAGGCTTGGCGAAAAAGGGGGAGGAGCGGCGAAAGCTCTTGTTAGGCTTTATTTTAATTAACATTTTCTGGGTCAAGAAAATCCGAGCGCCGGAGCAGGAGAGGCTGTAATGCGAACGCGGAGAGAGAGAGAGAGAGAGAGAGAGAGGCTGCTATCTCGATCGCGCTATATGAACTAAGCTCTGAACAAGCGTTTTATTAATTCACTGCTTCTTTCGCTTCTGTTTCACCGAGCCCGATAGGGATTTTCCAAACGCTCTCTCGCTCTCTTGCATTTTCGCGCTGAATATGGCTTTCGATTATGCAACGCGAAAACTTTAATATTCTCGTTTCAATTTATAAAATATACATGCAGAAAAGAAAACAATTGGGATGTTTCATAATTTAGCTGTATTCCATTATTTAGGGGGGGGGGGTCACGAAAGATCGGTACATATTTTGAAATATTCAACCGAGTGACAGGTTAATGCAGACGCCCAAGACTTATTTATTAATTTAATATACAGCCGAACTTGTACACTCACAATGTATTATGCCTGCATTATTGACGAAAACGTCAGGATTATTTTATGAAAGTAGATCAAAGTAAAATGAAGCGAGCGCGCGCGCAGACGTATACGCGCGTGCGGGAGACGCGCAAAGTCGATTGATTTTGCGAGCCTGTCAATAAACTTGGAAAATAGGTCATAAAATCATAACTTTTTCAGGCGAAAAATCGCCGGGCTGTACGATATTCGGCGCGCTTGGTATATGTATAAATTATAATTGCAGTTTCGCGTGTGTCCCCTTTCGTAATTCATGGCGATATAAATTTTTTAAATAAATCCACGCTTACAGATCAAGCGCGAAAAAAGAGATGAAAAAAAAGAGAGAGAGAGGGGGAAAAGCTTGGCAGGAAAAGAATGCGGAAGCGCGTGTCCTTTTTACGCGGTCAGTACTACTTTTTTGCGCTCCTCCAGCTCGCCGGTATTATTTGCCTCATAACGTTTTCCGGCTACGGCCATATCTCGCTGTACGGCTTCACGAGCGCAATCTTTTTCCTGACGTTCGTGCGCGCGGGGGTGATCCGGTCGCCGGTGAAAGTGGAATAAATTAGCAAATGAATCGTGGCGCGCTCTCCCTCTCTCTCTCTCGAGGAAGTTGGAAATGAAATGGAGATTGTCAAGCAGTACAAGTGGTAATTCGAAACGAAACAACGGTCGGGGGAGGGGGGGAGGCTGCGCTGTAAGACGAGTTGGCGAATAAAATTTATTGCCGGCGCCTTGGCAGTTACTTCCGCTTTTGCCGCGATTTGCGCCTGCAGGCTTGAAAAGCTTAAGCTCGGGGAGGGGCTTCGCCGAGATTTTTATTTTCGTTTCTCCTATTTGTCTACCCGACTCTCGCGTCGTTGCTTGGATTAAAGCGTCTTCCTCCCTCTTTCGACTCGTCACACCCCTTCCTTTTCTACCTCTCTCTCCTGTCCTTTTGCGACGACTTTTTTTAATAACACATTTTGAGCCTGTTAATCCGTCCGAAATGGAGTGTGACATAATAAGGCGAGCTTGACGGCTCACTTTTTAATTACCGCTGCTGTTTATATCATTGCGCTTACCCTATCTCTCTTTCTCTCTCAACCTTCTGCTTCCCTCATTTTATATTCGTTTTAATTTCTCGTCTATGGCAAACGAGGCAGCTCTAATTTTGCTCGTTTAATTATCTGTCCCGGAGAAAATTGTAACCACGTGATTTTTTTTCTCTTTTTATTTTTCTTTCTTGAGGGAAAAAAATCCGATCTTTTCCCTGGTATAAATTAATACGGGCACCGATATATTTTGGGCTACGAGATAATTTAGTCGGCGAGATCGAGTGGCGAGCGAGAGAGAGGCCGCACCTCTCGAGAGGGCGCCGATGACAAACGAGTTCTTTTGACTCGGACGCCCTGACAACGCTCGCGACAAGTTTCGATTCCCCAGCGACAGTCGGCTGACCGCCTCCACACACACACGCACACCCAAGTCCTTTCTCACCTTTTTTCCGCTATTAACGCCGCTCAATCATAACGTGATTGATTACTCATTCAACCTCCGGCTCGTTCGCTCTAATCGCCTTTGCTTCACGACCTCCTTTTTCCACCCCCCGACTCCGCCGGCAGTTTACTACTAAAAGGAAAAAATGCCTCGCTTTCATCAAAGTTCATTTACGACGCTCAAACAAGTTTAACAAATATTCGAGATTTTCTTTTGTTCTTTTTTTTTCTATCTATACTTTTTGTATGTCTATTTTTAAAACCGGCGCCGTTCTTCGGAGCCCGCTGTGTACATAAAATGGAGCCGGTGTTAAGCAATAAAAATGAAGAAGCTGTTTTGTCGCCCAGTAAGTGATATTTGAAGAATACTTGAGATTGGCTTCTCGAGGCCTTAAAGCCTAGGCCGGGCCCGAGGCACGGCCTAACTAGCCGAGAGGCAAAATTGAGAAAGTTTTCAAGTGGCTGGCTTATTCAACGGTATCAGGCTACATTTACCTTCGGATAGTGTAGTGGCTCCCCCGCCTGACAAAAGGGGAGGAAAAAGAAAAAGGAAGATATCGGCACTTCCAGTAAATATGTGATTCATCATTCTTCGCAGTCAATTCGATTCTTTTTCACTTAAGCCGCGATTTCAATCGACTTCTTTTTTTCTCACTTTTCCCTACTTTACTTTCTTCGGACGTTTTACGATGTTGTTACTTATGTTCTTCTCGCAAGGAAATGCCTTTTTGATCCATTTTCTATGTAAATTGAAAGGATTGAACTTTTTTTATTTTTATAAAAAGCTCGTCATTTTTATTACTCTGCTTTTAATCAAAATAAAATAGCTTTCAAATACATTTTCATTGAATACCGATATTATTCATCTCATTTTCTATATTGCAAATAAAATCGATATACGCGTTTAAGCATAATGAACCTTATTTAATTATGTAAAATAAAAGGCCAGATGAAATCGCGTGAATTTATTTACGCAAATTATTTAGACGGAAAATTTCATTAAAAACGAACGTTAGAAATAAAAAAGAAGAAAAAAAGATATAAATAAATTGTAGTCGGTGCTTGAGAGAGGCAATTTTGAAAACGAAACGGAAAGTGTTTCGCGTAAATATCGCGATGCAAAAATTTTATTTCAAATAATTTTATGAAATTTCGCACGTAGTATAAAATGGCACAAATAATATTATTAAATTGGAATTATCTTTGCGCTCGACCATCTGCATACATTTAAAATCATTTCCTCGTGTAAAAAAAATGCTTACTCAAAGTTGATCATGCTTTTGTCGAGTAACAATGTGTATCCCGTCACGTACGGCTAACAGCTTGCGCAAGCTCTTGATTATTAAACAAAATTTCGCGCTGTAAAATCCATAAAAATATTCGCGTAATGCAAGAGAGGAGAAAGGGAGCAAAAGAAAATAGAATGATATCATACAGTAGATTTGGTAGTGAGATCGGCTTTTCGAATCGCACTCGAGACAGGACAAATAAGGGATAAGTCGGTGCGCGGGGCAAATTTTCTCTTGCTTCTTTCTCTGCACAACAACTCCGGGGAAAGAGAGTGTGTAAGAGGAAGCGAGAGAGGAAGGTGACAAGACAAGCATCGTATTTTCCGTAACACGGATAGAATGGATGGCGAGAATGGCGAAATTGCGAGCTTTGTTCATGTCAGAAACCCAACTTTACCGAGCTCCTCGCCTTACTGTTACTCTTTGTCGTCGTACCTTCGCTTCCTTTTCATTCTTCACCACCTCTTCCACGTTCTTTCCCCCCTCCCCCTTTTTTTTCATTACGAAGCCCGGATCAAAAGGACGGGGGAAAAAGGAAAAAAGAAGAGGAGAGAATCAGAGACAGAAATAGGAATCTCCGCTGTTTCGTATTTTATATTTTTCTCTTCTTCTCTTTTTTTTTCATTATTCCTTTCGGAGATAAAGCATTAGGGCCGTGAAAATAAGACTTTTTCAAATTACCGACTGAGAACTCGGGAGAGGGTAAAAAAAGCCGTGGGTGGGGGAGGGATTTATACATTCCGTGTTAAGGAGATAAAGTAAACGATTTCGCGCCGAGTATGCATAAAACAGAAATAAGCCTTTCCATAAATGTAAAGTTACGAAAAAGAAAATAAAACGTTTCGGATTGGAGCAATCGGTTTACAGAGCGACCTCGTGATTCAACAAAGCCGAGAGAGAGAATGAAAAAAACCGCTGCTAACTACTTAGCAGTGTGCTTTCTCAAAGAAAACAATATTATCAAAGAAAGTTATAACAAAATTAGGAAAATCAATTAGAATAAT